>JAPXFY010007816.1:0-2500 GCA_030674185.1 Monoplex corrugatus
TATGGGGGCCGGGCCACATCCAGGTCATGACTCCTGGATGCCCCTCTGCTGTCGCCACTTGTTATTTTTTTAAAGAATTTTGTCCTTCGCCTGAAATCGAACCCGCGAATCCTAGGTAGTGAGGTTTCTCAAGGCAAAGTCACCTTTGTGACCCTTTTAAGCCTTATCAAGTTCACTTTTGTTCCTCCTGGTCCATATTCAGCTGGAGCTTTTTTCTGCTATTTCTGTTATTGCCTTTAGTGCTCTGGTCTTTTCTCTCTCCGACATCGAGAACTGCTTCTTGAGATCATAGGCTGATGTGCCTATCAACCCCCTTGCTCCAACCTCTATGGTGAGGACTTTGGCTTGAAAGCCAGATGTCACGTTGCTGGCTAGACTGGCGTACTTTTCAGTCTTGTAGATATAGAATGTTCTGAGCTTACCACTTTATGCTTTGTGGCTGCGTCTATGCTAGCTGAATGGGTAGCGCAAACTGTGTTGGGTTTGAGAAATTCTACATAGGAGATAACTCCGTGACTCTCAAGAGTTATGTTACTTACTTGTAGATATGGGTTTTCTCCGTTCTACTTTCGTATTGTGCAATGAGCTCGATCAGAACCACTTACTTGGTTGCATGAGAATAGAATGGAGAACTAGGTCCAGTCTCATGCCACTCTTGCTGATGATTTTTGGTGTATTTTCCATTGTGGTAGATTTGCTGTGCACTTCCATGTTGTGCCAATCGTTGTGTCATTCTGTAGACGTTTGGCATCCCTCGACGCCGCTTTTGTCTCCTCCAGCTTCCTGGAGATAGATAAATAGATAGACAGACAGACAGACAGACAGATAGATAGATAGATAGATAGATAGATAGATAGATGGAGTGAGTGAGTGAGTCAGTGAGTGAGTGCTTGATTGATCGATAGATAATTAAATAGACAAAGGGATAGGTGACAGAGACAAACAGACATAAAGACAGATGTTATGGAGGATAGCAAGAGAGGGCAAAACAAAATACAATGAGCAAGACACTGAGTAACAGCTACAGACAAAACCTAATGACTACAGCCGCAAACAAGCTCCCACGCCATCATTCTTGAGAAACACCAGGCGGTAAAACATCAAAAGTAAGCCATGGACCACCGGTAACAATCCCCTACCTTTAATCTCTCTCCTTCTTCACACTGATGATGTCAATGTACATGCACTCTCGGCTTATCAGTGTGACCAGATATCACCATCATGATGGCTGCTAGGATCACTACGATCTTCCTCCCTCTTAAAACTTTAAGAGTAAACAAAATCGACACCAACCCAATGGCTTAAGATGTGTACCATAACAGTTTCAGGATACACTGAACATGGGAAAATGAAGCTCTTTTTGATTATAAATTTGTTATCAGGTCTGAACAGTTGACATACTGCAATTCCACCCATCTAATCCACAAATGTATCAAATGTCAATGTACAGATGAAATAGTCAGCAAGGGAAAGGACAATGTTTTATGACATGTGTCACTCTAAATGGTCGTGACTGGCAGGTATCTCACCCAGACTGCCATTGCTTGTTCAGTCAATTCACCTTCAGACCAGAGATTATGAATCTCTGGTCTGCAGGTGAACTGACTGAACAAGCAGTAGCGTTTCTATTGATTCTTTCCAAAAAGTTAAACTTTGATGGGAGAAAGCCATTGATCAGGCAGCTTCCATAGTAAAGAATAAGTAACTGGTAGACATGGGCAGCTCTAGTGGCAGTTTGTTTACTGCTAGCGCTTCACTTTCTTGTTCTATGTGCAATACATGTAGATACGTGCATTACTTACTGTTGTATTTGGGTTTTTTGTTGTTATTGTTGTTGTTGTTGTCTGTTTGCTTGTTTGATATTCATCTGCAGCCGATTTCTATTCAAAGTTGAATGGGCTTCATGTTCAGTTCAATCAGGGACCACATATTCAAGTATCAATCATTTCATGAATCTGCTTTTGAGAACGTTGGATATATGTCCTGATAACAGCAGGTGTCTGTATATACTCAAACTGTCTGACTCCATGGTACATTTCGCTACAAAGGGATGAACACAATATCTAAATCATCATTATCATTACCATCATTGTTTTTGTCATGATTACTGTCTTCATCATCGTCATCTTCATTGTCCTCCTCCTCCTCCTCCTCCTCCTCATCATCATCGTCGTCGTCGTCGTCATCATCATCATCATCATCTTCTTCTTCATCTTTTTAATAAACACCAACATCATTATCCATTGTCATAAACAATGTTGCCAAAGATTCTGCGGATATGAACTCAGTTTTAATTTCTCTTGACCTTTCTATGCAGAGGATAACTTTGCCTTAGGTAATTAATGTCAATGGTTCCTGTTGTTTTGTTGTTGAAAAGAAGCAATGCCAGCCTCCACATTATGGAAGAACCTCACCCAACATTGTTCTGCATGAAGTTATTGTTATCAATCAGCAGTTTAGTAGGTGGGGTCTTGAATACTAAAACAGTGCACTCTTCTGT
>JAPXFY010007816.1:7500-10082 GCA_030674185.1 Monoplex corrugatus
AATTTGCTTAATTAAGAATGGACAAACGACGTATTCATAGCATTAAAACGAATGCATTAAAACATCTGGATCTTTGCTTTGCTTGCTTTTGTATTCGTTTATTCGTTGTTTGTTTGTTTGTTCGTTTGCTTGCTTGCTTGCTTTTGTGTTTGTTTATTCGTTGTTTGTTTGTTTGTTTGTTTGCTTGCTTGCTTTTGATATGCAAGTGATTTCAATGTGGAGTTTGGTGTACTAGGGTTCCGTCTGTCGGGGACCACGCTGTCAATGGTAATCTACTTCCTACATGTAGTACTGAAGATGTTGCTCACGGTTCCACATAATGCTGTATTTGCAGCTCTCTAGACTGGTTGATATGAAAACAAAGAAAAGAGTACACTCTTGCAGCAGACATCTTACAAAAGCATAACGTCTGGCAAAAGCATGGAAAAGTATGTCATCATTGTTGTCGTCACAATCATCATCATTTGAGCACCTAGTCACAACAAGAAAGCTGGGGGAGGGGGGAAGAGCACCAAATAGACCCAGGGAGAAAAGATTGGACGGACCTGCGGAGTGGAAGAAGACAGAGAGGGTGGGAGATGTACTTGCAGCGACAAAAGATAGATTTGTATGAAGGGCCATGATCGCCAACGCTATGCGGCAGGACATATGAATCATCATCATCATCATCATCATCATCATCATCATCATCATCATCATGTGTAACATGTTCATCTTTCCGAGCATTACAATAGACCAAAGATTCCGTGGGCTTTCGTGTCCTCTTCTTACGGTTATTTTAATTTTTGTTGTTATCTGGGCAGTTCTATACGTAGAATAAACTCACCACAGGTCATCGGTGTCTGTACATGTATTTCGAAGCGCCTGTTGCTCAAGAAAATATTGTCTCTTTACCACAAAAGAAACCTTATTCAGTTTTGCTGTGCCACTAAGTGGATGTTGCCATGTCGCGAACGTTTAGCTCGTTGTGTCTTCAACAACTAAATAAGAACAGGAACTACAAGTCCACCGAACCGACGCAATGCAGAATATCTGTCTTCTTGGTGGCACTGAGGTAACTAGATAGTGATGGTCCCAAAGGAGTCTCCAGCACTGAGGCACCTACGGTATGTATGCTATAAAGAAATAAACGAGATAGGACATAAAACATATGAAATGTACACATCACCCATTTAATGACTTATTTGGATAGAATAAAGTTCGTTTTGTTAATTTCCTTACCATAGCTAGAAACTGGCAGACCATACCGTGTTCTATCACGATATGTTAGTTACTTATGGATATTTTGAAAGACAGATTCTCGCATTAAGAAACAAAAACTTAACTGCTAATACTAACCTAGCAGCAGCCGAATATCCCTATTAATAAGCTGTCTGATCTTCAAATAATTTTCCCCGCTCGAAAGAACTGGTAATGAATGGTGCTGCCGTCAGCAAAATTTAGTCTGTACGCGTATCGGCTGAATGAGTAGTTAGTGCGGAAGATAATGGTTATTCGTTCCCTGTTTAATGTGCATATCTCATAATGTATAGGTTTCTTCCCGTAATGAATCCCTTCGATTGTTTTAAAGTCATCTTTGCGTTTAAAATCTAAGGATCATCGCACTTAACAGTTCTATTTCTGTCTTTTAATTTTCCTTTTTCTGTCCCATTTTCTATGATACTTTAAAAGGCTACAGAAGCTGGGACAATTTCTACAATGCCATGATAAAACGACTCTGTGTAGTACTGTTTGGACGGAGAAGTCCCACAAGGGTTTTAAGGGGACTGATGGGTTTCGAACCTACGACATTTCAGTATTTTGGTGCAAAGAGAAATTAGAGAAATTTGGGTCACAACAGGAAACTGGGGGGGAAAGAGAACACCAGGCAGACCCAGGAGAAAATTTTTGGACGCACTTGCAGGGTGGCTGAGGACAGAAAAGGTGGGAGATGTACTTGCAGCGAAAGGGATAGACTCGTTGGAAGGCCATGATCCCAACTCAGTTAGTAGCCAAACCAGACATTTCGGCGACGGTATCATGCGTTTAAAATTTGATAATTTGTGAATTAAAAAGCTAGAATTTCAGAATGTGAAATTTAGCACCTGACAACAGCTCTGATCAAGAAAGAGGGCCCCGTTCCACATATTCGATTTCCTGAAGTGTTAAGCAGCCCTCATAGCCATCAGTTTTATGGGCTTTTTTATTGCTAAATTACAATAGGAGGGGGGAGGGGGGCTTCACGACTGTTGCTTCACGTGATGGCTTTGGGTCTTGTGTGTGGCGTGCCGTAGCTTGTACATGAATTATGTTGTCTGTACTCTTTAATACGATTCGCTTTTAATCCAATTTCCCAACCCCTGTCTGTCTGTCTGTCTGTCCGTCCGTCCGCTGTCTGTCTTCTGTTGTCTGTTGTTGTCCCTTTTCTCCCCTCTTTTTCTCTCCTCTTCTCCTCTCTCTCTCTCTTCTCTCCCTCTCTCATTTTTCTCTTTCTCCGTCTGTACCGATTTTTTTTCTTGTTTTTGCCCGTCATTATTTCTACATCTGATCATGCGCGAGAAGGCCCAACTTACTTTTTTTCCCTGTCTGCCTCTTGTCAGTCC
>JAPXFY010007817.1:0-10080 GCA_030674185.1 Monoplex corrugatus
CCACACTACCAGAACCACAACCACCAGCACCGGCACCATCACCACCACCACCACCACCACCACCAACAACAACAACAAAAACAAAAAACAAACAACAACAACAACAACAGCACCATCAACCACCACCACCACCAACAACAACAACAACAACAAAACCAAAAAACAACAAACAAAACAACAACAACAACCAACAACAACAACCAAATAACCAACCAACAAACAGCAAACAAAGGAAAAAACAACAACAAACAACGAAAACCAAACGAAACCTTGTTAATGTTGTGCATGGAACAATGGCCTTCACAGTTTAAAACGGAATATTCAGTGCTGCCTTACATGCCATAAACATAAGGGGCAGTAAGTAAGCTGGTAAGTGCCTATACATTATAATATAATCCTATAATTCTAGTGAATAAAAATGCAAAATCAAGAAAAAAAGTGTCAGCAATGGGCAGTCAACTTGCAGTTTGGTACTAGCGTTTTTTGTACATTGTGTTGCGTGTTGCACAAGGTTTTGCTGTGCCTGTTATTACGTTTTCTTCTCTTTGAAATGTGAAGCTTTGTGGAATCTGACAAGTTGCCATTTCTTAGCGAGCAATAGAGTCAGGCAGCTTTACCACCTACAATTTTCTAATTTTGTTCGTTTGATTACAAAAAAATAGAAAAAGAGGGAGAGAGAGACAGGGAGAGAGAGAGAGAGAGAGGGAGAAAGAGAGAGAGAGAGAGAGAGAGCGACAGCGAGAGAGAGAGAGAGAGCGAGAAAAGAGAGAGAGAGAGAGTGAGAAAAGAGAGAGAGAGGCAGACAGACTGACAGACACAGCCAGACAGAGAGAGAGAGAGAGAGGGAGAGAGAGGGGAGAGAGAGGAGAGAGAGAGTGTGTGTGTGTTGTGTGTGTTTGTGTATGTTGTGTGAGAGAGAGAGAGAGAGAGAAAGAGAGAGAGAGAGAGAGAGAGAGAAAGAGAGAGAAAGAGAGAGAAAGAGAGAGGGAGGGAGAGACAGAGGCAGAAAAAGATAGAGGCAAAGAGAGAAGGACACAGAGACGCACATACAATGAGACTCAGAGAATAACAGGCACAGTAAAAGACAAATATACAGAGACAGAGACAGGGAAAGACAGAGCAAGAGGGTGAGTAAGAGAGAGAGAGAGAGAGAGAGAGAGAGAGAGAGAGAGAGAGCAGACAGCAGACAGACACAAAGAAAAAGAAAAGATCTACTTGTGAAGGGGCACTAACCCAGACGCATGTTTTCTCATATACACACACGCATGTTCATAATACCTATCTGCACAGATACATTCACCCATACATGACAGAGATAAACAGATGGAGCAAGAAAGACATGTGCACGTTCACATATCCACCCATAAGAAAGGCAAACTTGATTTTCAAGCATATCTAATCAAACCATTTAAATAGACTGCATATAACAGCAGAAACAGGAACTGAAAAAAAAATAATACTTGACAAGGTCTTAACAAATATCGTTCAGAAAACCTCAAATTCAAACCAAAGTTTAAACTCAAAAAAGCAACAACAACCAAAAAAAAAAAAAAAACAACAAAAAAACAAAAAAAAACCATAAGCAAAACCAAAACAAAATATAACGAAACAAACCCCCCAATAACAGAATTATTCCCATCCCCTGGTCTCTGGAACACTTATTGACCCTGGTTTGTTTTTAATGGTCATCACAGTTTCTCTTCCAAGGCTGTGGTGAGATCAGAGAACAGAAAAAGATATAGAGAAAGATATAAGTGCACGATCGTATTTACACTGATAGGAATAGCAAACATCATTTCAAGCACATGGAATCAAGCTTTTCAAATATGATCTGAATGTAATAGCAGAAATGTCAACTGAAAAAATGAAAGGATCTTAAAACAATAACAAGAAATCTTTCAGCAAAAACCCCAATCGAAACTAAAAACTGAAAACTAAAAGTAACCCAAAAGCTAACACACACACACACACACACACACACACACACACACACACACACACACACACACACACACACACACACACACACACACACACACACACACAACACGACACATACAACACACACACCACAGGCACAAAAGAAACAGAAGATAGAACAACAACAACAACAACAACCGAAAACAAAACCCACAAAACTAAACCTCAGCAAAAACTAATCATGCCCCCCCCCCCCCCACACACACATACACACTCCCTTGTACATCTTACTCTCCAAATTTTTATCTCTTATTTCTTTTTAATGGTCACTACATTTTCACTTTCTTCCAAGACCATGTGGGAAAAGGCCAAACAGCTGATACAATAAACTTCGTTCAGTCGTCAACATCGATCCACCTCGTACTGTCCCCATATTTCCGAGTTCCATTGTTAGGATTTCCGTTCGTCATACTGTTGACGCCAGAACTGCTGCTGACGTCAGTGGTCGTGAAAGTGTTGGCGTCAGCAGATGTTGTCAGAGGGGTGTTGACGTCAGGATTATCCGTCGTGGTGGTGGTAATGGTGGTGGTGGTGGTTGTGGTCGTCGTGGACGAGTCGACATTTGGCTGACTGCTACTGTTACCGCTACTGCCGTTGGAACCGGAGGTTCCGTTGGAAGGACTGTGTGGCCCGGGGGTGGTAGTCTCCTGTTGTCAAGGCAGTCAGGATGGCGAGGATCAGGAAGGCCCATAGGAGAAAGAAGCTGGGTCCTGTTCCCCGAGTCGTAGTGATGCCAGCCATGTCTGTAATGACTGAGATGGTGGACTACTGTGTTAGCATTCATATGATAACAAGAAAACAAATAAATTAAAGGGCTTGGAAAGGACTAAGTATGTTTGTGCCTTCAACTGTGGGTATATGTACCCCGCGCGCGCGCGCGGCGTGTGTGTGTGTGTGTGTGTGTGTGTGTGTGCCTATGTACGTGTATACGTGCGTGCACATGCGTGCTTGTATGTGTCTGTTTTAGTGTGTTTACTTGAGAGAGAGAAGAGAGAGAGAGAGAGAGAAAGAGAGAAAAAGAGAGAGAGAAAGAGAGACAGACAGACATAGGAGAGAGAGAGACAGACAGAGGGAGGGAGAGAGAGAGAGAAAAGAGATAGAGAGAGAGACAGAGACAGAACAGACAGACAGACAGACAGATTTAATTGCGCAGGCCATTGATCCTTACACAATGCTGGCATGTGGAACGCTTGCTTGATATTTACATGCATGTATTATAATACTTTTCTACAGAGATAAATGCTTTCACCCACACATGAGAGGAGAAGAGAGAGAGAGAGAGAGAGAGAGGAGAGAGAGAGAGAGAGAGAGAGAGAGAGAGAGAGAGAAGAGAGAGAAACAGAAGAAAAGAAAACAAAGATCTGGGCGTGCTCACATATCAACCCATAAGAAAAGCTAACTAGATTTTCAAGCTTATGTGATAAAGCATTTCAAATACAATCTGTGTAAACGGCAAACGCATGAATTGAAAAAAACAACAAAAAGAAAACAAAACAAACAAAAGGAACCTGACACACATAACAGTGTTTTAACTAACGACAACGAGGATAAAAAAAAACCACGTTCATGAAACTCTCCAGTCCAAACAAAGCTGAAGATGAAGAGAAAAAAAAGATAGAAGAAAAAAAAAAAGAAATAAATACACACCACAAACAAACAAACCAAAAACAACAACAACCCCCCCCAAAATAAAACTATAAATATTGAAACAAAGCAAAGCAAACACCCCAAAAAAACCATGCCCCCAATTCTGTACACTTTATACTGTTTTCTTTTTTCATACTTCTTTTTTGACTTTGTACAAGAAAGAACGAACACACACACACACACACACACACACACACACACACACACACACAACACACACACACACACACACACACACACGCACACACGCACACACAGCACACACGACCCACAACGCACACACACACAAGCACAAGCACAAACAAAAACACAAGCACAAACACAAGCACGAACACAAAGACACCACACACTTATTACAAAAACATACATGCATCAATATTGTCAAAACATTACCAAACAGTTGTATATAATTTACTGCAAATACATTACATGCGTATTTCAAACAGATGATTTGCACCAAGATCATGGTACTGATGATAAGTCAAACATTTTCAATCAGTGTTTTATACAGGAACCAGTCAGTCTGAAATCTGTTGTAGTTCATATTCATAATTGAGCCTGCACATAATTGAGCCTGCACATAATTAAGCCTGCACATAATTAAGCCTGCACATAATTATAAAGCCTGCACATAATTAAGCCTGCACATAATTAAGCCTGCACATAATTAAGCCTGCACTAATTAGCCTGCACATAAATTAAGCCTGCACATAATTAAGCCTGCACATAATTAAGCCTGCACATAATTAAGCCTGCACATAATTGAGCCTGCACATAATTAGCCTGCACATAATTAAGCCTGCACATAATTGAGCCTGCACATAATTAAGCCTGCACATAAACCCATGAGGTGGCCAGGTCCTAAGGCCCTACCTAGCCTAAAGTGGATGATGACTGTGTGGTCCACGTCTTCTGAAGGTGTCCAAAGCACACTGAGCTCTGGGGAGGAGCCAGTTGGCGCCGAAAAATGCCAGTGGTTTTAATAGGACTGATGGAATGCGAACCCACAACTTTGTAATTGTTTGTTCCTTGCGCTAGCCACTGCACCAAGGTGACTGGTCTTTTCTTGACAAACTTCATCCCATTGTTTCGTTTAACACTTTGACTTCTGCATCCTATCCACGAAATGCAAAAACTTAACCCTTTGACTCCCTCACCCTATCCTCCAACTTCCTACAGGAATTTGGTGGATAGGGTGAGAGAGTCAAAGAGTTAAGTTTTTGCTTTGTTTGCATTATTGACAATACAGGATGCTGGACACGGTGAAGGAGTCAAAGGGTTAATGGCCAACTGCACGGACATGTACAATCACACGGGCAGTGTGTTTTCATATTCAACATTGAGCACAGCGCTGGATTTCTGATATTTACACACTAAGAATAAACATCTCTCCAACTTGGCGGAACACGTTTTGTTCAAGTATCATGTTATACCACTAAATATCGTGAAAAACTGTGGCGCGCGCGCGCGCGTGTGTGTGTGTGGTGTGTGGTGTGTGTTGTGTGGTGTGTGTGTGTGTGTGTGTGTGTGGTGTTGTGTGTGTGTGGTGTGTGTGTGTGTGTGTGTGTGTGTGTGTGTGTATGCTGTACTGAATACTTTATGACCAAACGTGAAAACTGTTTCAGCTATCTGTTCACCGTTACGATATAAATGCACTGACCTGTTTAAAAAGTCTCCTTCAAAGAATTTGCTTTTCTGCTCTAACCAGCAAGTTAGCTGTAAAGAATCAGAACCGTTCCAGCAAAGTATTTCGTTTCTCTATCTCCAAGACCAGGCGTTCGTCCGAGGTGATAAACTTGCATGTAAGTACGTCTTTGTTTTTCTTCTTCTTCTTAATACGACTGTGAAGATGTAGTTTGGCTTCTGCTTTTGTATTTGTTTATCGAACATCTGACTCGTTTTGGGAAGTAGTCGTGATAACTCATTTGCAATGCATTTTTCTGTGAGCAGAAAACATTTTGATCATATTATCCCAAACAAATTATAATATTCCCTTACTTACAGTACATTTTTCTGTGAGCAGAAAATATTTTGATCATATTATCCGAAACAAAACATGGTATTTCCCCCTTTGTAATGCATTTTTCTGTGAGCAGAAAACGTTTTGATCATACTGTCCTTAACAAAATATGATATTCCCCCATTTGCAATGCATTTTTCTGTACGCAGAAAATAATTTGATCATGCCATACCAAAAAGATTGTGGTATTCCCCCATTTGCAATGTATGTATCTGTGAGCAGAAAATATTTTGATTATACTGTCCCAAATAAAATATGGTATTCCTCCATTAGCAACGCATTTTTTGTTTATTCAGAAATCAAACCGAAACGTTGTAACAACTGGGAGCTAAAATCGAATGGGGAAATAAAATGGCATGTGTCAGACTTAATAAAAATGTACGAAAAATAAGAGAAATTAGACTTGGATGGTTAAAAATTAAATCAATCCAGTGAATGTTGCCGACAAATGTTACTTTGAGGAACATGGGTGTACAGAACGCTCATTTTGTAGAAATGAACAAGACAGTTTACGTCATTTTTTTTCTTTCTTTTTTTTTTCTTTTGTACTGCAGAAGTATACAATTACTCTGGCAACAGCTCCAAGCATTTATTAATAATCTGTGATAATGCCAGCTCAGTTTTGTGTAATGAAAAGATTGTATTTTGATACGACAGAGGTTTGAATCAGATCTCATATGTGACTTAATTTTGCTGCAAGCCAAGTCCTACATGCAAACATCAAGTTTGTATTCCACATACTTACTCGTTCAGGAGATACTCGAAAAGTGTCTACAATAACAAAAAAAACCCCCCAAAAACATGTCAATTATGAATATGAATTACAACAGATTTCAGACTGACTGGTTCCTCTATAAAGCACTGATTGAAAATGTTTGACTTGCTCATAAGTACCATTATCTTGGTGCAAATCATCTGTTTGATATATACATGTAATGTATTTGTAGTTAACCTTATACAAGTGTTTGGTAATGTTTTGACAATATCGATGCATGTATGTTTTTGTAATAAGTATGTCGTGTGTTTGTGCTTGTGCTTGTGCTGTGTGTGTGGTGTGTGTGTGTTGTGTGTGTGTGTGTGTGTGTGTGTGTGTGTGTGTGTGTGTGTGTGGGCGCGCGCGCGCCTGTGTGTGTCTGTATGTGTTCTTGTACAAAGTCAAAAGAAATATAAAAAAAGAAAACAGTATAAAGTGTACAGAGGATGGGGGGCATGATTATGTTGGGTGTTTGCTTTGCTTTTAGTATTTATACTTCTATTTTTGGGTTTGTTGTTGTTGTTGTTTTTGTTGTTGTTGTTGTTTTTGGTTTTTGTTGTTGTTGTTTTTTGTTGGTGGTGGTTTGTTTATGGTGTGTTATTTTTTTTTCGTCTTTTTTTTTCTTTCACTTTCAGCTTTCGGTTTGGATTAGAGAGTTTCATGAACGTGTTTCTATTTTTTATCCTCGTTGCTTGTTAAAATCCTGTTATGTGTGTCTGGTTTCTTTTGTTTGTTTTGTTTTAGTTTGTTTGTTTTTTCAATTCATGCGTTTGCCGTTATACACAGATTGTATTTGAAATGCTTTATCACATGAGCTTGAAAATCGATTTAGCTTTTCTTATGGGTTGATATTTTTTTTCTGTCTCAGTTTCTCTCTCTTATGTGTGACTGAAAGTATTTATCTTTGTAGAAAAGTATTATGAATACATGCATGTAAATATTAAGCAAGTGTTCCACATGCCAGCATGTGTAAGGATCAATGGCCTGCACAATTAAATCTCTCACTTTCTGTGTCTGTCTGTCTGTCTCTCCCTCCCTCGTCTGTCTGTCTCTCTCTCTGTCTTTCTTTCTCTCTATCTCAAGAAAACACGCTAAAACAGACATATACAAGCATGCATGTGCACGCACATATACACGCGCATACACACACACACACACACACACACATCACACACCACACACATTACACACACACACACACACACAGGTACACCTTCTGCATTGAGACACGCACACGCACAACACGCACACGCACACGACCACGCACCACCACGCGCGCACAGGTACATATACCTACACTTGAAGGCACAAACATACTTAGTCCTTTCCAAGCCCTTTAGTTGATTTGTTTTCTTGTTATCATATGAATGCTAACACAGAAAATATCTACCACTCCAGCAGTCCACCATCTCAGTAATTACAGACATGGCTGGCATCACTACGACTCGGGATCAGCACCCAGCCTCTTTCTCCTATGGGCCTTCCTGACCCTCGCCATCCTGGCTGCCTTGACAACAGGAGGCTTTAATCACGGATCATACAATCCTTCCAACGGAACCTCCAGTTCCAACGGCACCTCCAGTTCCAACGGCACTAGCAGTAACAGCACCAGTCAGCCACAAGTTGACGCGTACATGATGACCACGACCACCACCACCACCATTACCACCACCACGGATAATCCTGATGGCAACAGCCCTCTGACAACATCTGCTGACGCCAACACTGTCACGACCACTGACGTCAGCAGCAGTTCTGGCTTCAACAGCATGACGAACGGAAATCCTACCAATGGAACTCAGAACTAAAGGAACAGTACTGAGGTGAATCGGATGTTGACGACTGAACGAAGTTTATTGTATCAGCTATTCCATCATGGTCTTGGAAGAAAAGTGAAAATGTGGTGACCATTAAAAAGAAATAGAGACAAAAATTGGGACAATAAGATGTAGGCCTACAAAGGAGTGTGTGTGTGTGTGGGGGGGGGGGTAATTAGTTTTTGTTGAGGTTTAGTTTTGTGGGTTTTGTTGTTTTGTTCTATTTTCTGTGATTTTTCCTTGTTGTTCTTTTGTTTCGCGCGCATGCACATGTGCGTGGTGTGTGCGTGCGTGTGTGCGTGTGGTGCGTGCGAGTGAGTGAGTGAATGTATCGGTGAGTGTATCGTGTTGTGTTGTTTGTGATGTTGGGTTTTTTTGTTTCGTTCTGTTTGTTTTGGTTGTACTTGTATGTTCTGTATTTTGTTGTTTTGCTTTCTTTTTTCAGTTTAAACTTTGGTATAAATTCAAGGATTTTCAGAAAGATATTTGTTAAGACCTTCTCATGTTTTTGTTGTTGTTGTTGTTGTCGTTGTTGTTTTCCAGTTCTTGCTTCTGCTGTTACATACAGACTATTATTTGAATGGACTGATTATATATATGTTTGAAAATCAAGTTTGCTTTTTGTATGGGTGGATATGTCAACGTGCGCATGTCTTTTTTTCTCCTGTCTTTATCGCTCTCATGTATGGTGATTGTATCTAAAAGTGTAGATATGTATCTATCTGTGTAAGTAGGTATTATGAACGTTTGTGCGTGTGTGTGAGAAAGCGGCGTCTGGGTCAGTGAGCTTCACAAGTTAATCTTTCTTTTGTCTGTCTGTCTGCTCCCTTTGTCTTTCCCTGTCTGTCTCTGTAATTTCTTTTTCTGTGCCTGTCAGTGCCTCTCTGATCTCTGTATGTGTGTGTTTGTCTCCTTTGCTCTGCCCTGTCTTTCTCTTTCTGTCTCTTTCTTTTGTTCTGTTTTCTCTGTCTCTTCTTTGTGTTACACTCTGTCCTGTCTGTCTCTGTCTCTTTCTCCTCCCCCTCTGTCCCCCCTTTCCCTTTACTGACTGTCCTGTCTCTGCTCTGCCTCCCCTCTCTGTCGGTGTCTGCTTCTGTCACTCTGCCTCGTCGGGAGCTCTGTTGTTCTGTCTGCCTCTCTCTCTCTTTCTCTCTCTCTCCTCTCTCTCTCCTTTCTCTCCTCTTTTTCTCTTCTCTCTCTCTCTGTTTTTTTTTTATTTATCAAGCAGACAAATTAGAAAAACTGAAGGTGGTAAAGCTGCCATGATTCTATTGCTCACTCAGAAATGGCAACTTGTCAGATTCCACAAAGCTTCAAATTTCAAAGAGAAGAAAAACCCTAATAACGGCACAGCAAAACCTTGAGCAAACACGCCAACAAATGTACAAGAAACGCGAGTACCAAACTGCAATTGACTGCACATTGCTGACACTTTTTTTTATTTTGCATTTTTATTCACTAGGGTTATGGGAATAACGGGACTTACCAGCTTACTTACTGCCCCTTATGTTTATGGCAGTTTAAGGAACCCCTATATTCCTTTTAAATTTTGAAGGCCTTTGGGGTTCATGCAAACATTTAAAAAGGTTTCGTTTGGTTTTTTTGTTTTTGTTGTTTTTTTTTGTTTGTTGTTTGTTGGTTGGGGTTCTGTTGGGGTTTTTGTTTTTGTTTTTGTTGGTAGTGGGGGGGGGTTTTTTGGGTTTTTTGTTTGGGGGGGGGATGGTTTTTTTTGGAGGGAGGGGTTTTTTTTTGGGGGGGGTGGGGGAGGGAAATTGTGGTGGGGCGGCGGCGGGGGGGGGCGGGGGGGCGGGTGTGGCCAGTGGGGTGGGGGGGTTTAGGGCGTGGGGGGTTTTAAAAATTTT
>JAPXFY010007818.1:0-10078 GCA_030674185.1 Monoplex corrugatus
AAACTAAACTAAACAAACTAAACTCACCAAACAAACAAAAACTTACCAAACAAACAAACAAACTAACTAATCAAACTAAACTAAACAAAATGGAACCTAAAGAACAAGAACACAACCCAACTCGTATTCAACCAAAACAAAAAAACGCAGTATTTCACCTTGTCTCGAGGAATGCACGATCGCCACAGACCCAAACACCTAAAATGAAACAAAATAGCTGAAAACTTCCGCCGTCTCGTCCATTGGTAAAAAGGACCAAAAAGAACCATCTAAACAACTTTTGTATGTACACTAAACTAAACTAAACAAACTAAACAAACAAACTAAACAAACTAAACTAAACAACTAAACAAACTTAACTATCTAACTAACTAAACAAATTAAACTAAACAAACTAATCTAACTAAAAAACTAAACTAAAAAAAAATTAAACTAACAAACTAAATAACTAAACAAACTAAACTCAAGTAAAGTCACTAAAATAAACTAAACTACAAACTAACTAAACAAACTAAACGAACTAAACTAACAAATAAACTAACTCAACTAAACCTCAACTCACTCAACTAACTAACTAAACTAAACAAATAAACTAAACTTAACTAATCTAAACAACAATCTAAACAAACTAAACTAAACAAACTAATAAACTAAACTAAAAACAAAATGAACCAAAAACAAAAACAACCCAAGCTCTAAACAACAAACAAAAAGCCATGTATTCACTTTTCTAGCGAATACGATCCCACAGACCACAAACACCAAGAATAAACAAAAATAGACTAAAACTCACTGCTCTCGTCATTAAAAACCAAAAAAACTACTAAACTAAACTTATTATTAAACTAAACTAACTAAACTAAACTAAACTAAACTAAACTAAACAACTAAACTAAACTAAAAACTAACAATTAAACTAAACTAAACTAAACTAAACTACAAAATAAACAAACAACAAACTAAACAAAACCAAACCAAATTAAACTAAACTAAACTAAATAAACTAAACTATAACTAAACTAACCAACTAAACTACAAACCAAACTAAACTAAACAACTAAACTAAACTAAACTAAACTAAACTAACTACTAAACAAACAAACTAAACTAAACTAACTAAACTAACCAACTAAACAAAACCAAACTAAACTAAACAAACAAACTAAACTAAACTAAACTAAACTAAACTAAACTAACTAAACTTAACTAAACTAAACTAAACTAAACTAAACTACTAAACTAAACTAAATTAACTAAACTAAACTAAACTAATAAACTAAAAACTAAACTAAACTAACTAAACCAAACAAACTAAACCAAACAAACTAAAAAACCAACAAACTAACTAAACTAAACTAACTAACTAACTAAACAAACTAAACTAAACTAACTAAACTAAACTAAACTAAACAACTAACTAAATAACTAACTAAACTAAAACTAATAAACTAAACTAAATCAACTAATAAACTAAATAAACTCACTAAACTAAACCAAACTAAACTAAACTAACTAAACTAAACAAACTAAACAAAACTAAACTCACCTAACTAAACTAAAGAAAACTTAACAACTAAACTAAACTAAACTAAACTAATCTAAACTAAACTAAACTAAAATGAACCTAAAGAACAAGAAACACAACCCAAGCTCGTATTCAACACAACAAGACAGAAAAGCGCATGTATTTTCGACCATTTTCTCGAGCGAATGCACGATCGCAACAGACCCACAAACACCTAAGAATGGATAACAAAAATAGACTGAAACTTCACTGCCGTCTCGTCCATTGGTTAAAAAGGGCCAAAAATGAACTCATCTAAACTAAACTTTTGTATGTACACTAAACTAAACTACTAAACTAAACTAAACTAAACTAACTAAACTAAACTAAACAAACAAACTAAACTTAACTAACTAACTAAACAAACTAAATTAACTAAACTAAACTAACTAACTAAACTAAACTAAACTAAACTAAACTAAATTAAACTAACTAAACTAAATTAACTAAACTAAACTAAAACTCAAGTAAAGTGCACTAAACTAAACTAAACTACAAAACTAAACTAAACTAAACTAAACTGAACTAAACTAACTAAACTAAACTAAACTCAACTAAACTCTACTAAACTCAACTCAACTAAATAAACTAAACTAAACTAAATAATAGACTAAACTAAACAAACTAAACCTAAACTAAAAAACTAAAACTAAACTACTAAACAAACTAAACAACAACTAAACTCTAAACTAAACTAAACTAAACTAATCTAAACTAAAATGGAACCAAAAGAACAGAAACCAACCCAAGCTCGTATTCAACACAAAAGACAAGAAAGTGCATGTATTTTCGATCATTTGTCTAGCGCGAATAAACGATCACCAACAGACCACAAACACCTAAGAATGGATAACAAAAATATGACTAAAACTTCACTACGCCTCGTCCAGTGGGTAAAAAGGACCAAAATGAACTCATCTACACTAACTTATTTAGACACTAAACTAAAACTAAACTAAACTAAACTAAACTAAACTAAAACTAAACTAAACTAAACTAAACGAATGTAAACTAAACTAAACTAAACTAAACTACAAAAGTAAACTAAACTAACCAAACTAAACAAAACCAAACCAAATTAAACTAAACTAAACTAAAATAAACTAAACTAGCTAAACTAAACTGAACTCAACTAAACTACTAACTAAACTAAACTAAACAAACTAAACTAAACTAAACTAAACTAAACTAAACTAAACTAAACAAACTAACTAAACTAAACTAAACTAAGCCAAACTAAACAAAACCAAACTAAACTAAACTAAACAAAACTAAACTAAACTAAACTAAAACTAAACTAAACTAAACTAAACTTAACTAAACTAAACTAAACTAAACTAAACATATCTAAACTAAACTAAATTAAACTAAAACTAAACTAAACTAAAGTAAACTACAAAAACTAAACTAAACTAAACTAAACCAAACTAAACTAAACCAAACCAAACTAAAATAAACCAACTAAACTAACTAAACTAAACTAACTAAACTAAACGAAACTAAACTAAACTAAACTAACTAAACTAAACTAAACTAAACTAACTACACTAAATTAAACTAATCTAAACTAAACTCAAGTAAACTAAACTAAATTCAAACTCAAGTAAACTAAACTAAACTCAACTAAACTAAACCAAACTAAACTAAACTAACTAAACTAAACTAAACTAAACAAAACTAAACTCACCTAAACAAAACTAAAGAAAAACTTAACCAAACTAAACTAAACTAAACTAAACTAATCTAAACTAAACTAAACTAAAATGGAACCTAAAGAACAAGAAACACAACCCAAGCTCGTATTCAACACAACAAGACAAGAAAAGCGCATGTATTTTCGACCATTTGTCTCGAGCGAATGCACGATCGCCAACAGACCACAAACACCTAAGAATGGATAACAAAAATAGGACTGAAAACTTCACTGCCGTCTCGTCCATTGGGTAAAAAGGGACCAAAAAATGAACTCATCTAAACTAAACTTATTGTATGTACACTAAACTAAACTAAACTAAACTAAACTAAACTAAACTAAACTAAGCTAAACTAAACTAAACTAAACTAAACTAAACAAAACAAAACTAAACTAAACTAAACTAAACTAAACTAAACTAAACTAAACTAAACTAAACTAAACTAAAATGGAACCAAAAGAACAAGAAACACAACCCAAACTCGCATTCAACACAACAAGACAGAAAAGCGCATGTATTTTCGATCATTTGTCTAGCGCGGATGCACGATCGCCAACAGACCACAAACACCTAAGAATGGATAACAAAAATAGGACTGAAAACTTCACTGCCGCCTCGTCCATTGGGTAAAAAGGGACCAAAAATGAACTCATCTAAACTAAACTTATTGTATGTACACTAAACTAAACTAAACTAATCTAACTAAACTAAACTAAACTAAACTAATCTAAACTAAACTAAACTAAACTAAACTAAACTAAACTAAACTAAATGAATGTAAACTAAACAAAACAACACTAACCGAAACTAAAGTAAACTAAACTAAACTAAACTAAACTAAAGATCAAGTAAACTGCACTAAACTAAACTAAACTACAAAACTAAACTAAAATAAGCCAAACAAAACCAAACTAAACGAAACTAAACTAAACTAAATTCAACTAAACTAAACTAAACTAAACTAAACTAAACTAAACTAAACTAAACTAAACTCAACTAAACTAAAGTAAACTAAACTAAACATAACTAAACTCAACTAAACTCTACTAAACTCAACTAAACTAAACTAAACTAAACTAAACTAACTAAACTAACTAAACTAAACTAAACTCAACTAAACTCTACTAAACTAAACTAAACTAAACTAAACTAAACTAAACTAAACTAAACTAAACTAAACTAAACTAAACTAACTAAACTAAACTAAACTGAACTAAACTAAACTAAACTAAACTACAAAACTAAACTAAACTAAACCAAACCAAACTAAACTAAAACAAACCAAACTAAACTAAACTAAACTAAACTAACTAAACTAAACTAACTAAACTAAACGAAACTAAATTAAACTAAACTAAACTAAACTAACTAAACTAAACTAAACTAAACTAAACTAAACTAAATTAAACTAACTAAACTAAATTAACTAAACTAAACTAAAACTCAAGTAAAGTGCACTAAACTAAACTAAACTACAAAACTAAACTAAACTAAACTAAACTGAACTAAACTAACTAAACTAAACTAAACTCAACTAAACTCTACTAAACTCAACTCAACTAAACTAAACTAAACTAAACTAAAATAAACTAAACTAAACTAATCTAAACTAAACTAATCTAAACCAAACTAAACTAAACCAAACTAAACTAAACTAAACTAAACTAATATAAACTAAAATGGAACCTAAAGAACAAAAACCCAACCCAAGCTCGTATTCAACACAACAAGACAAGAAAAGCGCATGTATTTTCGACCATTTGTCTCGAGTGAATGCACGATCGCCAACAGACCACAAACACCTAAGAATGGATAACAAAAATAGGACTGAAAACTTCACTGCCGTCTCGTCCATTGGGTAAAAAGGGACCAAAAATGAACTCATCTAAACTAAACTTATTGTATGTACACTAAACTAAACTAAACTAAACTAAACTAAACTAAACTAAACTAACTAAACTAAACTAAACTAAACTAAAACTAAACAAAACAAACTAAACTAAACTAAACTAAACTAAACTTAACTAAACTAACACTAATCTAATCTAACTAAACTAAACTAAACTAAACTAAACTAAACTAATACTAAACTAAACTAAACTAAACTAAACTAACTAAATGAATGTAAACCAAACTAAACTAAACTAAACCAAACTAAACTAAACTAAACTAAACTAAACTAAACTAAACTAAACTAAACTAAAGGAAACTAAACTAAACTAAACTAAACTCAAACTAAACTAAACTAACTAAACTAAAACTAAACTAAACTAAACCAAACTAAATTCAATTAAACTAACTAAACTAAACTAAACTAAACTAATCTAAACTAAATTAAACTAAACTGAACTGAAGCTGCCGCTCATCCAGTGGTAAAAATGAACTCATCTACACTAAACTTATTGTATGTACACTAAACTAAACTAAACTAAACTAAACTAAACTAAACTAAACTAAACTAAACAAACGAAACAAACTAAACTAAACTAAACTAAACTAAACTAAACTAAACAAAACTAAATTAAACTAAACTAAACTAAACTAAACTTAAATAAAGTAAACTAAACTAAACTAAACTAAACCAAACTAAACTAAACCAAACTAAACTACACTTAACTAAACTAAACTAATCTATACTAAACAAAACAAAACTAAACTAAACAAAACTAAACTAAACTAAACTAAACTAAACTAAACTAAACTAAAGAAACTAAACTAAACTAAACTAAACCAAACTAAACTAAACTAACTAAACTAAACTAAACTAAACTAAACTAAATCAAACTAAATTCAATTAAACTAACTAAACTAAACTAAACTAAACTAATCTAAACTAAATTAAACTAAACTGAACTGAACAAAACCAAATCAAACTAAAACTAAACTAACCTAAACTATACTAACTAAACTAAACTAAACTCAACTAAACTCCACTAAACTAAACTAAACTAAACTAAACTCCACTAAACTAAACTAAACTAAACTAAACTAAACTAAACTAAACTAAACTAACTAAACTAAACTCAACTGAACTAAACGAACGAAACTAAACTAAACTAAAATAAACTAAGCTAAACAAAACTAAACTAAACTAAACTAAACTAAACTAAACTAAACTAAACTAAACTAATCTAAACTAAACTAAACTAAACTAAACTAAACTAAACTAAATGACTGTAAACTGCACTAAACTAAACTAAACAAAACTACAAAACTAAACTAAACTAAGCAAACTAAACTAAACAAACTCAACTAAACTCAAATGAACTAAACTAACTAAACTAAACTAACTAAAACTAAACTAACTAAACTAAACTAAACTAAACTAAACTAAACTAAACTAAACTAAACTAACTAAAAAATCTAAACTAAACTAAACTAAACTAAACTAAACTAAATGAAGTAAACTACTAAACTAAACTAAACTAAAACTACAAACTAAACTAAACTAACAAACTAAACTAAACCAAACTAAACTAACTAAACTAAACTAAACTAAACTAAACTCAACTAAAATCAACTAAACTACCTAAACTAACAAACTAAACTAAACAAACAAAACTAAACTAAACTAAACTAAACTAAACTAACTAACACAAACTAAACTAAAATGGAACCAAAAGAACAACAAAATAAAACCAAGCTCGTATTCAACACAGAAGACAAGAATAACGCAATTATTATTCGATATTTAATCTACGCGAATGAACACTACCAACTAGACCACAAACACCTAAGAATGGATAAAAAAATATAAACTAAAACAACTTCAACTGCCGCCTCATCCAGTGGGTAAAAAATGAACTCATCTACACTAAACTTATTGTATGTACACTAAACTAAACTAAACTAAACTAAACTAAACAAAACTAAACTAAACTAAACTAAACAAAATTAAACTAAACTAAACTAAACAAAACTAAACTAAACTAAACTAAACTAAACTTAAATAAAGTAAACTAAACTAAACTAAACTAAACTAAACTTAACTAAACTAAACTAAACTAAACTAAACTAAACTTAACTAAACTAAACTAAACTAAACTAAAAACTAAACTAAACTAAACTAAACTAAACCAAACTAAACTAAACTAAACTAAACTAACTAAACTAAACTCAACTCAACCACACTCTACTAAACTCAACTCAACCACACTCTACTAAACTCAAGAAAACTAAACTAAACTGAACTAAACTCAACCAAACCAAACTAAATCAAACAAAACTAAACCAAACCAAACCAAACTAAACTAAACTAAACTAAACTAAACTAAACTAAACTAACCTAAACTCAACTAAACTCAACTGAACTAAACGAACTAAACTAAACTAAACTAAACTAAACTAAACTAAACTAAACTAAACTAAACTAAACTAAACTAACTAAACTAAACTAAACTAAACTAAACTAAACTAAACTAAACTAATCTAAACTAAACTAAACTAAATGAATGTAAACTGCACTAAACTAAACTAAACAAAACTACTAAACTAAACTAAGCCAAACTAAACTAAACCAAGCTAAACTAAACTAAACTAAACTAAACTAAACTAAACTAAACTAAACTAAACTAAACTAAACTAAACTAAACTAAAATGGAACCAAAAGAACAAAAAACCAAAACCCAAGCTAAACGAATGTAAACTAAACTAAACTAAACTAAACAACAAAAGTAAACTAAACTAAGCCAAACTAAACAAAACCAAACCAAATTAAACTAAACTAAACTAAAATAAACTAACCTAGCTAAACTAAACTCAACTCAACTAAACTCTACTAAACACAACTAAACTAAACTAAACTAAACTAAACTAAACTAAACTAAACTAAACTAAACTAAGCCAAACTAAACAAAACCAAACTAAACTAAACTAAATAAAACTAAACTAAACTAACTAAACTAAACTAAACTAAACAAAACTAAACTCACCTAAACAAAACTAAACTAAACTTAACCAAACTAAACTAAACTAAACTAAACTAAACTAAACTAAACTAATCTAAACTAAACTAAACTAAAATGGAACCTAAAGAACAAGAAACCCAACCCAAGCTCGTATTCAACACAACAAGACAAGAAAAGCGCATGTATTTTCGAACATTTGTCTCGAGCGAATGCACGATCGCCAACAGACCACAAACACCTAAGAATGGATAACAAAAATAGGACTGAAAACTTCACTGCCGTCTCGTCCATTGGTTAAAAAGGGACCAAAAATGAACTCATCTAAACTAAACTTATTGTATGTACAATAAACTAAACTAAACTAAACTAAACTAAACGAAACTAAACTAAACTAAACAAAACAGAACTAAACTAAACTAAACTAAACTAAACTTAAATAAAGTAAAGTAAAGTAAACTAAACTAAACCAAACTAAACTAAACCAAACTAAACTAAACTAAACTAAACTAAAACTAAAGTAAACTAATCTATACTAAACTAAACTAAACTAAACTAAACTAAACTCAACTAAACTCAACTCAACTCAACTAAACTAAACTCAACTAAACTAAACTAAACTAAACTAAACTAAACTTAACTAAACTACACTAAACTAAACTAAACTACACTAAACTAAACTAACTAAACTAAACTCAACTCAACTGCACTCAACTGAACTAAACGAACTAAACTAAACTAAACTAAACTAAACTAACTAAACTAAACTAAACTAAACTAAACTAAACTAACTAAACTAAACTGAACTAAACTAAACGAAACTAACTAAACTAAACTAAACTAAACTAAACTAAACTAAACTAAACTAAACTACCTAAAACAAACTAAACTAAACTAAATAAATGTAAACTGCACTAAACTAAACTAAACAAAACTACAAAACTAAACTAAACTAAACTAAACTAAACTAAACTAACCTAATCTAACTAAACTAAACTAAACTAAACTAAACTAAACTAAACTAAACTAAACTAAACTTAACTAAACTAAACTAACCTAATCTAACTAAACTAAACTAAACTAAACAAAACTAAACTAAACTAAACTAAACTAAACTTAACTAAACTAAACTAACCTAATCTAACTAAACTAAACTAAACTAAACTAAACTAAACTAAACTAAACTTAACTAAACTAAAGTAAAACTAAACTAAACTAAACTAAACTTAACTAAACTAAACTAAACTAAACTAAAAAACTAAACTAAGTACACTCTACTAAACTCAACTCAACTAAACTCTAAAACTCAAGAAAACTAAACTAAACTGAACTAAACTCAACCAAACCAAACTAAATCAAACTAAACTAAACCAAACCAAACCAAACTAAACTAAACTAAACTAAACTAAACTAAATAAACTAAACTAAACTAAACTAAACTAAACTAAACTAAACTAACTAAACTAAACTAAACTAAACTAAACTAAACTAAACTAAACTAAATGAATGTAAACTGCACTAAACTAAACTAAACAAAACTAACAAAACTAAACTAAACTAAGCCAAACTAAACTAAACCAAGCTAAACTAAACTAAACTAAAAAAAACTAAACTAAACTAAACTCAACTAAACTAAACTAAACTAAACTCACCTAAACTAAACTAAACTAAACTAAACTAACTAAACTAAACTAAACTAAACTAAACTAAATTTAAACCCAAACTAACTAAACTAAAAACTAAACTAAACAAAAAAAACCCAAACAAAAATAAAACTAAACTAAACTAACCCAAAATAAAAAAAACTAAACTAAACTTAAAATAAACTAAACTAAAAAACTAAACTAAACTAAAAAAACTAAAAAAAAATAAACTAAACTAAAAAAACAAAAAACAAAAAAAACTAAACAAAAAAA
>JAPXFY010007819.1:0-10077 GCA_030674185.1 Monoplex corrugatus
AATGAACGTCATAAACGTATGTACAAATATTTGCTTTTCTACGAACGTTGCTATAAAACAAACCAAATTTCCTAGAATGGAGACTGTACTGAGTAACCAAAAGAACATCCTGTGCAGTTCAGTCGGTAGTAAAAATTCACAGGAGTTAAACATGGGTTGTGGTGACACACACCGTATTGTGTGTGATTGTTTTAAAAATAAATTCTTGCAACAAAACCTATAATTTGAGGAGAAGATGATTTTCAAATGATTCCACATTAACAACGCGTCCAAAGGAAAGTTGATCATCGAATTTCCCCTGACGTTCAGTTTAGTCAGTTGTGGCATACATTGGACAGCTGTGGGCCTGACGGTATGGATGCCAGAGAATGATAGATCCAAATGTCTTACTTGGGGAAAGTACATGGGAAGTTTACTGTTAAGTATATGGACACGTGTTCTTGAAGCATCAATTTGTGTTAGAGCATAATGAAACAGAAAATATGGCTTACCTCTTAATAACGTCAGAGGGTTGTTTGCCAAAAGTAAAGTTCTTAAATTCCATAGTTTAAGAAAAATAATCGTATCCACACTTCTCAGATGGTTGTAAGTCAGATCAAGGTGCTGTAGGTTGCGAAGCTTCGCGCTTGATATATTGAATAGAGAACAATGGGAAAGACGTAGATGAATAAGGTATGTGTTGTTTCTGAAATCAGCCAGCGTCATTCCTGAGCCTGTGGCGTCCATATAGCGAAGCTGCGGAAAGAGGTCAGCAGAGAAACCCTGTAGACACGAGAAAGACTGACCTTGACATTGACATCCATGGGGACAGGTCATGTCACATAGCCATTCATCATCACGCTGTGGACACTGACCCCAGCCATCACACAGATGATGCCCATGAACACAAACTTTAGAATCACGACACTGGTAGAAAACAGGACAGGTGAATGTCTCACAGTCTTGTTCATCCTCACCATATATACAGTCAGAAAATCCATTACATCGAGTGTAGACAGGGAGACAGTACATCCAGTCTTCTATACACCAGAAATGAGTGTCAGGACAAGATTGATGAGATGTCATCAGCTGCTGAGAAAAGTAACCTGTACCATCCAGGCTGATGAAAAGTCGCCACTTTTTGTTGGCCTTTTTGTGTTCCCAGTCATCGTCGTCGTCATTGTCACAGCTGATCTGATCAGAGTCATCTAGACAATCTGAGTGGCCGTCACAACGTTGGTTGTTCAACACACACTGTCCATTGGTGCACAGATAACCGCTGCATGAAGGCTGTTGACAGAATGACTCATCACTGTGATCTTGGCAGTCATGTCTGAAGTCACACACCAGGGTGTACGGCAGTGTTGTCATATCATCATCACAGACAAACACGACAATAGTGTAGCCAGTGTGCTTTGTAGGAAAAATCAGTGCGTTTGTGTTCTTCATGCTCATGTTCCAGAACATGCATGATCTTGTGTACATCATTTGTTCACAGTTAACTTGAAGGTCACAGGACAAAAATGTGTGTCACGTGACCCTTTGGACAATCTGATACACTCTGCTGTGTCTGTATCAAAAGGGGCAAGGCTGAGTTTACAACAGGAAACGCAGCTGTTTGAACAATATACACGTTTTGTGATTGTGTTTTCACTTCACAAAGTATACGGTTTGAGAATTTAAAATCATCGAACAAATCATTCATAATTATGTTTGCATCCAGACACATGTATTCAATGAACCTTTTTGGATAGTAATGGTAGTCATTTAAATGAGCAAGGTTGTAGATCTGAGTGTTGTCAAACCAATGACGGAACTTGCTGTACATAAAAGTCACAGATGTCCAGCCTGATGATAAACCCGAAAACACCTCAAAGTCGTCAAGGTGATTAAAAATGTGCAGGAAATCGTTTTGTTCCTGTTTGGTTTTGACTGAACCCAGCTGTCCACCCATCTTTTGACACTCATATGCTGCCAGTGCAGGAGGCAAACAAACATCTACTTTAATGTATGCAAAACATTTGTTACGTGAAGCCACCAGACCCTGACAATCAGGACTACTGAATGGACAGTGTTCTGTTTCATCCTGTCCGGCTTCACACTCTGACTTCACGTTACAGTCCAGATGGTGCTGAAAGCTGGAATAGTAATCAACAGAACAGTTAAACAGTCCACTGGGTAACTGATAGGGTTTTACTGTCTGTAGGTGAAAAGAAAACAGTATTTTCAGTGTGACACTATCATCTAACTCTATGTCAGGTAAACTTCTAACATGAATTTGAATATGTGTTGTAGGGAAAATGCGAGCTGATGAATTACTGTCATCACGTACACGCAAGACGCTTTGACGTGTGTCTGGTTGTGTATAAATCAAGTCTGTGTACGTTCTAGGTATAGACCATTTGTTTCTGTATGATGGTCCCTGAAAACTGAGCATGATGACATATCCAAGGGGCGCTGTCACTTCTTCCCAGATATCACGAAGAGTCTTAAAAACACATTGACGTGGTAATATCATGTAACCACAATAGGGTGAAGTAGATACTTTAATCAAACTGTGATCTTCAGTTGCCTGTATATGTAATCGGACTAAAGGCTTGTTGTAGTGCACAAAAGACATGTGGTTTCCAAATGATTCGATGTAATCTTCGTCAATGGAATGGAAATTGCATCGTATTTTCCAGTATTGTGTATATTTGAATAGAACATTCCTTTCAAATATCTCAGTTTTCCATCGAGTAGAACCACACCAGTATGCCAATCGTTGGACCCGAACTCGAACCAACATACCCTGTGAAAGTTTTACATGCAGAAGACAGAAAGTAGTGAACTTATCACACATCCCATATACCACTCTCTGGTGTGTCAGAAAGCCATAAAAATATGTTATCCAGCAGCCTGACACATTGGCCTGTTGGATTGTGATGTTTGTTTTGTTGTGATTCATGATGTAGTCAACACCCGGACAGAAGTCACTGATGTTCAGTGGATCAGGAGTGATGTTTGATTGCTGTTGACGTTCATGTTGCTCTAATGGTAATGATACCGATAATTATGAAAATGATAATAATGAAGATGACGATGATAACAATAGTGATAATAATGATGATGATGAGATTAATGAAATAATAATAACAATAATAATGATAATGATTATCATAACAATTAACAACAACAACAACAACAACAACAACAACAACAACAACAACAACAACAATAATAATAATAATGATAATGATGATGATGATAATAGTAATAATAATAACAATAATAGAAATAATAGTAATAATAATAATAATAATAACAATATAATAATAATAATAATAGTAATAAATGTAATAGTGATGATGGTGATGATGATGATGATGATGATGATGATGATGACGATGACGACGACGATGATGATGACGATGACGACAACGACGACGATGATGATGATGATGATATCATTATTACCATCACCAACATCAACATAATGATACTATTACTACTACTCCTCCTAAGAATGAATAGTAATAGTAATGATCACAATCATCATCATCGTCGTCCTCGTCATTGTCATCATCATCATTATCATAATCGTCATTATGACAACAATGACAATGATAATAATAGTAAAATATTAATAGTAATAATAACATGATTATGACAATGATGACAGTAAAAATGATCATTTGTAGCATGCCATGTCCATCATCAGGATGCTTTTTGATAATTAACAATGTTAGCAAGAACAAAGTCATGATCACTGACGAATTCTAACAGGCGTAGTCCGTTATCATTGTCACTCTCGTTACAGTAGGGGCCACAGAAATTCCTGCAGTTTTCTTGGTTATCTAGACTAAGCATTGGTATCCAATCATCCTGAACAATGATGATGTCTTTGTTGTCAACTTTGCTGATAACTGTATAAAGCTGGGCGTAGAATTCTTCAACCTGATCATCATCGTAATCTGATATGAAAGCATGTATTTGCTTAGTATTGAATGGTTTCGCTCACTGGCAGATGGTTATGATCCTGCTTGAAACAGGGCAGCATTCCAAATAGCGTTCTTAATGTTTGTGTTGAGTAAAACCCCACCCATGTGTATGTTAGTCCTCTTCTCCACTGTAGTACAGGACATGACCTTCTTGCGTCTGTACTTCTTCGTTGTCCTTCTGTCTGATTTCACAGATGCTGAGAATGTTCCAAGTGTACTGTCCATCTCATTGGTCAGTTCTTTCAGTTTTCCAACTTACGTTCCAAGTGCCGAAAGTAATGATGTTCCTTTCGTGGATGCTATGTATTTTTCTCATAGTGGTACAGTTTTTGTGTCTGCCATGGTGGAAATCAAGTGCAGCATTTACATAGATGAAAGAGGGAAGGGCTTGCTGTAAGTTACAGCAGGTTACAGAGTGTTTAAGAGATCGAAGGGCTGGCTCAAAGTTACAGCAGGTTATATTATGTTTAATAAACAAAAGGCTTTCTGTAAATTACGGCAGTTTACATAGTGTTTAAAAGATGGAAGAGCTTGCTGTAAGTTACAATAGTTCATGTAGTGTTTAATGGATGGAAGAGATTGCTGTAAATTACATCAGCTTACATAGTGTTTAACACATAGAAGAGCTTGCTGTAAATTACAAAAGCTTACATAGTGTTTAACACATAGAAGAGCTTGCTGTAAATCACGGCCAGTTACAGAGTGTTTAACAGATGGAAAAGCTTTATGTAAATCACAGCAGTTAAAATTGCTAACACTTAAACAGTGTGCGTCAGAAATGTTAAGCTAACCATAGCAGACAGCTGCAGCAATTTTCTGTCTATACGTTCAGTAGATATCAGATGAAAATCTGAGGCATACACAAATGCCCTAAATACGCATAAACTATGACACAGACAAAACTACTGCCTGATCTGAATGAACAGTAGACCTGACTGTGACAATGGTCTTATTCAAAACCATCGTGGTTTCGAACGAAGAAGGAATACAACACATACTATGTCTATGCTCACTCCTGCCTGCTTATTCCAACTGCTATTTTCTGAAGACAAGTGACACCAGTACATAAGATCAATAAGAATACAACACGACTCCACGCTGCACGTGTGGTATATATCAGACAAACTGCAGTAAATCATGCCCACGTTCCAGCAGTGTGGTTCTTTTCGTGGGTGTGATAATTTTCACGTGACATAAATCATGTAGTGATTCCTTATTCCTTACATTTCTTTCGGCTAGTACATCATACTGCACAGCGAGTTACATCACAAATCATGTTATGTTGTTTTACTTTGTGAACAAGACTAAATGTCATGTTGTTATCCATTATGATTTATGACGTTTGTGTAAGAGAGAGAGAGCAACAGAGAAAGAGAGAGAGAGAGAGGGAGAGAGAGAGAGAGAGGGAGAGAGAGAGAAAAACAGAAAAACATAGAGAGGCAGGGGACAGAGAGAGAGGGACATAGAAAGAGTGAGAGAGTGAGAGAGATAGAGAAAGGGAAAGAGAAAATGAAAGAGGGAGAGATAGGGAGAGAGAGGAGAGAGACACAGAGACACAGAGAGAGAGAGAGAGACAGAGAGAGAGAGAGACAGAGAGTGAGACGCAGAAACAGAGAGAGAGAGAGAGAGAGATGGTTTGATGTCTTTTAAAGCATGTATTACAAACAAAGCGGGGGGGGGGGGGGGGGGGTGATTTCAAACTAAACAACAATAACATTAAAAACAACTAAGTTCAGTTCCAGACACGTTAACCAAGACAAGACTAATCACACAACAACTATCAATGCAACTATAACCATGCAACGTGTTTAACCTCTCAGAGTCGCTATATATTCCAACGCGACTAGGTATGCATTTATTTTACCTTCAGATATCGAAGGTGCAGGCACATATACACACTCACCCACACATACACGCAAACACATGCACATACACATACACACACTGACCATTCACGGGTAATAGAGTGAAATATGATGTTAATATATGTAGAAACTTAAATCCATTAAAATATGGAATAGTGCGTTGATTCTGCAGGTGCTTGTGCTTGCCATGTAGAGTCAGGGACTGTGAGGTGACTGTCCAATCAATTGTGAGGCATTGTTGCTCTGGGTCCAACTGAACACCCTCTGGTGTTTTGTACTTACATCTGGCCTACACTTTGGTCTGTTGGCTTCAGTAATCATGTCTGGTAACTGCAGGAAAAGTCCTTTATGACAGTTCTGAAATATAGCAAACTTGAGATCCTCTTAGGGGCATGTTATAATCTGGCTGGAAAGCAAAATAAGCTGTGTGTGGAGCATCATGCCTGGCCATTTTTGCCATTGTAATGAACATCCCCTGCTCTCTCTTGGTCGGTTGACTAGGTTGGACCTTATAGTGCGCGTTGTGTAGCTAAGTACTTGGTTTGTCATCTCCCTACCTTGCCATTCAGTTTGTAAACAAGGTAATGTGACAAATGAATGGTTATCAAGTGTGGAATCTTCTGACATGTGATATGGTTATGTGGCTGACTGTAATGAGATCTGATAGGTGGTGTCTTGTTTCTTCTGGCATAATTGTGTTTTTGTTAATCATTTACATGTAGATATGGTATATAGTGTGGTGTTTCTGTTAATCATTTACATGTAGATATGGTTATATGTGGTGTTTCTTGTAATCATTTACATGTAGATATGGTATATAGTGTGGTTTTTTGTTAATCATTTACATGTAGATATGGTATATATGTGGTGTTATTGTTAATCATTTACATGTAGATATGGTATATAGCGGGGTGTTATTGTTAATCATTTACATGTAGATATGGTATATAGGTGGTGTTTCTTGTAAATCATTTACATGTAGATATGTATATATGTGGTGTTTTTGTTAATCATTTACATGTAGATATGGTATATAGTGTGGTGTTTTTGTTAATCATTACATAGTAGTTATGTTATTAGTGTGGTGTTTCTTGTTAATCATTTACATGTAGATATGGTATATAGTGTGGTGTTTATTGTTAATCATTTATAGTATAGTTGTTATTATGAGTAGTGTTTATTCTGATTATAATTGTATGGTAGTGTGTTTATTGTTAATCATTTACATGTAGATATGGTATATAGGTGGTGTTTTTGTTAATCATTTACATGTAGATATGGTATATAGGTGTGTTTCTTGTTAATCATTTACATGTAGATATGGTATATAGTGGTGTTTATTGTTAATCATTTACATGTAGATATGGTATATAGTGTGGTGTTTATTGTTAATCATTTACATTAGATATGGTATATAGTGTGGTGTTATTGTTAATCATTTACATGTAGATATGGTATATAGTGTGGTGTTTCTTGTTAATCATTTACATGTAGATATGGTATATAGTGTGGTGTTTATTGTTAATCATTTACATGTAGATATGGTATATAGTGTGGTTTCTTGTTAATCATTTACATGTAGATATGGTATATAGTGTGGTGTTTATTGTTAATCATTTACATGTAGATATGGTATATAGTGTGGTGTTTATTGTTAATCATTTACATGTAGATATGGTATATAGTGTGTGTTATTGTTAATCATTTACATGTAGATATGGTATATAGTGTGGTGTTTATTGTTAATCATTTACATGTAGATATGGTATATAGTGTGGTGTTTCTTGTTAATCATTTACATGTAGATATGGTATATAGCGTGGTGTTTATTGTTAATCATTTACATGTAGATATGGTATATAGTGTGGTGTTTTTGTTAATCATTTACATGTAGATATGGTATATAGTGTGGTGTTTATTGTTAATCATTTACATGTAGATATGGTATATAGTGTGGTGTTTATTGTTAATCATTTACATGTAGATATGGTATATAGTGTGGTGTTCTTGTTAATCATTTACATGTAGATATGGTATATAGTGGTGTTTATTGTTAATCATTTACATGTAGATATGGTATATAGTGTGGTGTTTATTGTTAATCATTTACATGTAGATATGGTATATAGTGTGGTGTTTCTTGTTAATCATTTACATATAGATATGGTATATAGTGTGGTGTTTATTGTTAATCATTTACATGTAGATATGGTATATAGTGTGGTGTTATTGTTAATCATTTACATGTAGATATGGTATATAGTGTGGTGTTTACTTGTTAATCATTTACATGTAGATATGGTATATAGTGTGGTGTTTATTGTTAATCATTTACATGTAGATATGGTATATAGTGTGGTGTTTTTTGTTAATCATTTACATGTAGATATGGTATATAGTGTGGTGTTTATTGTTAATCATTTACATGTAGATATGGTATATAGTGTGGTGTTTATTGTTAATCATTTACATGTAGATATGGTATATAGTGTGGTGTTTCTTGTTAATCATTTACATGTAGATATGGTATATAGTGTGGTGTTTATTGTTAATCATTTACATGTAGATATGGTATATAGTGTGGTGTTTTCTTGTTAATCATTTACATGTAGATATGGTATATAGTGTGGTGTTTATTGTTAATTATTTACATGTAGATATGGTATATAGTGTGGTGTTTATTGTTAATCATTTACATGTAGATATGGTATATAGTGTGGTGTTTATTGTTAATCATTTACATGTAGATATGGTATATAGTGTGGTGTTTATTGTTAATCATTTACATGTAGATATGGTATATAGTGTGGTGTTTCTTGTTAATCATTTACATGTAGATATGGTATATAGTGTGGTGTTTATTGTTAATCATTTACATGTAGATATGGTATATAGTGTGGTGTTTATTGTTAATCATTTACATGTAGATATGGTATATAGTGTGGTGTTTCTTGTTAATCATTTACATGTAGATATGGTATATAGTGTGGTGTTTATTGTTAATCATTTACATGTAGATATGGTATATAGTGTGGTGTTTCTTGTTAATCATTTACATGTAGATATGGTATATAGTGTGATGTTTCTTGTTAATCATTTACATGTAATAATGGTATATAGTGTGGTGTTTATTGTTAATCATTTACAAGTAGATATGGTTATATATGTGGTGTTTCTTGTTAATCATTTACATGTAGATATGGTATATAGTGTGGTGTTTCTTGTTAATCATTTACATGTAGATATGGTATATAGTGTGGTGTTTCTTGTTTAATCATTTACATGTAGATATGGTATATAGTGTGTGTTTATTGTTAATCATTTACATGTAGATATGGTATATAGTGTGGTGTTTCTTGTTAATCATTTACATTAGATATGGTATATAGTGTGGTGTTTATTGTTAATCATTTACATGTAGATATGGTATATAGCGTGGTGTTTATTGTTAATCATTTACATGTAGATATGGTAATAGTGTGGTGTTTATTGTTAATCATTTACATGTAGATATGGTATATAGTGTGGTGTTTATTGTTAATCATTTACATGTAGATATGGTATATAGTGTGGTGCTTCTTGTTAATCATTTACATGTAGATATGGTATATAGCGTGGGGTTTATTGTTTAATCATTTACATGTAGATATGGTATATAGTGTGGTGTTTATTGTTAATCATTTACATGTAGATATGGTATAATAGCGGTGGTGTTTATTGTTAATCATTTACATGTAGATATGGTATATAGTGTGGTGCTTCTTGTTAATCATTTACATGTAGATATGGTATATAGTGCGGTGTTTCCTGATAGTACGTTTATTGAATCACAACTTTCATTTGATAACAAATATTCCATAATGTCGCCAAGAGGACAACATATCTATTGTTGATCAAGCTTTCTTTATGGTTCAAATCGTCAAAGGCAACTTTTGCCAGTGAAAGAATAGAGTCGTCATTATCATCTCTCAGTAAGAAAAAGACTGCGTTCATATCTGCTGGGAAGGGATACTGCAAAATTGTGTTTAATTAGGAACGAACACTTAATCATGCAACACATTCAAAATGAAAATGTATGTTATCTTCCCTGCCATATCTACACAAAAGGCAAGATGTTTTTTTCTGAAAACGCTCCTACTGAGTAATTAGTTTTGATTCCACAACTTTTAACATACACTTTTCAAGAGCATCGGGTTTTTTTTTTTTTATTCATAAAGTTCACAAGACGCGTTTTGCGTTGAAATGCATCTTTA
>JAPXFY010007820.1:7500-10076 GCA_030674185.1 Monoplex corrugatus
TTTCAGTCCTTCTTTCTTTCTTTCTTCTTCTTTCTTTCTTTCTCTCTTCTTTCTTTCTTTCTTTTCTTCTTTCTTTTTCTTTCTTTCTTTCTTCTTTTTCTCTTCTTTCCTTTCTTTCTTCTTTTTCTTTCTTCTTTCTCTTCTTTTCTTTTCTTTTTCTGTCCTTCTTTTTCTCTTTTTCTTTCTTTCTTCCTTCTTTTTCTTTTTCTTCTTTTTCTTCTCTCTTTCTTTCTTCTTTCTTTCTTTCTCTCTTCTTCTCTTTCTTTCTTTTCTTCTTCTTTTCTTCTTTCTTCTTCTTTCTTTCTTCTTTTTCTTTCTTTCTCCTTTTTCTTCTTCCTTTCTTCTTTTTCTTTCTTCTCTTTTCTTCTTTCTTTCCGTCCTTTTTCTTTCTTTCTCTTTCTTTTCTTTCTTCTTCTTCTTTCTTCTTTCTCTTTCTTTCTTTCTTTTCTTTCTTTCCCTCTTTCTTTTCCTTTCCTCTTTTCCTTTCTTTTCTTCTTTTTCTTTTCTTCCTTCTTTCTTTTTCTTTTCCTTTTTCTTTCTTTGTCCTTTTTTCTTTTTTCTGTCCTCTTCTTTTTCTTCTTTCTTTCTTCTTCTTCTTTCTTTCTTCTCCTTTCTTTCTTTCTTTCTTCTCTTTTTCTTTCTTTCTTCTTTCTTTCTTTTCTGTCCTTCTTTCTTTCCTTCTTTCTTTCTTTCTTTTCTTGTCTCTTCTTTCTTTCTTCTTTCTTCTTTTCTTTCTTTCTCTTTCTTTCTTTTCTTTCTTGTCCTTCTTCTTTCTTTCTGTCCTTTTCTTCTTTCCTTTCTTTCTTCGTCCTTTTTCTTTCTTTCTTTTTCTTTCTTTCTCTTCTTTCTTTTCTTTCTTTCTTTCTCTTCTTTCTCTTCGTCCTTTTCTTTCTTTCTTTCTTCTTGTCCTTCTTTCTTTCTTTCTTCCTTCTTTCTTTCTTTCGTCCTTCTTTCTTTCTTTCTGTCTTTTTCTTTTCTTTCTTTTCTTTCTTCCTTCTTTCTTTCTTTCTTTCTTCTTTCTTTCTTCTTTTGTCTTCTTTCTTTCTTCTCTTGTCTTCTTTTTCCTTTCTTTTCCTCTTCTTTTTCTTTCTTTTTCCTTCTTTTTCGTCTTCTTTCTTTCTTTTTTTTCTTTCTTTCTTTCCTTCTTCTTTCTTTCTTTTTCCTTTCTTTCTTTCTTCTTTCTTCTTCTTCTTTCTTTTCTCTGTCTTCTTTCTTCTTTCGTCCTTCTTTCTTTTTTCTTTCTTCTTTCTTTCTTTCTTCTTCTTCTTTTCTTTCTTTCCTTCTTTCTTTTCTTTCTCTTCTTTCTTTCTTGTCCTTCTTTCTTTCTTTTCTGTCTTTTCTTTCTTTTGTCCTTCTTCTTTCTGTCCTTTCTTTCTTTCTTCCTTCTTCTTTTTCTTTCTTCTTCTTTTTCTTTCTTTCTTTCTCCTTTTCTTTTCTTTCTGTCTTCTTCTTTCTTTCTTCCTTTTTCTTTCTTCTTTCTGTCCTTTTTTCTTCTTTCCTTCTTTCTTTCTTTCTCTTTCTCTGTCCTTCTTTCTTTCTTTCGTCCTTCTTTTCTTCTCTTCTTTCTTCTTCTTCTTTCTTTCTTCTCTTTCTTCTTTCTTTTTTCTTTTTTTTCTCTTTCTTTCTTCCTTTCTTCTTTCTTTCTTCTCTTCTTTCTTCTTTCTTTCCTTCTTTCTTTCTCTTTCTGTCCTTCTTTCTTTTCTTTCTTTTCTTTCCATCCCTTTTTTTTTTTTTTTGTTTTTTCTTTCTTTCTTTCTGTCCTTCTTTCTTTTTTTCTTTCTTTCTTTTCCCTCCTTCTTTCTTTCTTTCTTTTTTTTCCCTCCTTCTTTTTTTTCTTTCTTTTTTTCTGTCCTTCTTTTTTTTCTTTCTTTCAGTCCTTCCCTTTTTTTCCCTCCTTCTTTCTTTCTTTCTTCCTTCTTTTTTTCTTTTTTTTTATTTCTTTCTTTCCGTCCTTCCCTTTTTTTTTTTCTTTCTTTCTTTCTGTCCCTTTTTTCTTTCTTTCTTTCTTTTTCCTCCCCTTTTTTCTTTCTTTCTTTCTTTCAGCCCTTTTTTTCTTTCCGTCCTTCGTTCTTCTTTCAAATCCTTCTTTCTTTCTTTCAGTCCTTCTTTCTTTCTTTCCCGTCTTTCTTTTTTTCTTTCTTTTCCTTCTTTCTTTCTTTCTGTCCCCTTTTTTCTTTTTTTTTTCTTTCTGTCCTTCTTTTTTTTCTTTCTGTTTCCCTTTTTTGTTTTTTTTCTGTCCTTCTTTTTTTTTCTTTCAGTCCTTCTTTTTTTCTTTCAAATCCTTCCCTTTTTTTCTTTCTTTCTGTCCTTTCCCTTTTTTTCTTTCTGTCCTTTTTTTTTTCTTTTAGTCCTTCTTTCTTTTTTCAGTCCTTCTTTCCCCTTTTCCCTCCTTCTTTCTTTCTTTTTGTCCTTCTGTTTTTCTTTTTGGGCCTTTTTTTCTTTCTTTTTCCATCCTGCTTTCTTTCTTTCCCTCCTTCTTTCTTTCTTTTTGTCCTTTTTTTCTTTCTTTGTTCATTTCTTTCGTTTCTTACACTTTCTTTGTGTCTGTTACTCTTTCTTTTTTCCCTTTCTTTCTT
>JAPXFY010007821.1:0-10075 GCA_030674185.1 Monoplex corrugatus
GCTTTTCTGGGAAAAACCGAGGAGGAGATCAACCCATCAACACCATCAATCAAGACCTGGCTTTCACCCTCAGTTTTTCTTCCCTCCCTGGTCATTTTAGATTCAGCCCCGATTCAGTTCCTCTCTGTTCAGTACTCAACTATATTGTTTTAGTTCCTTATATAGCCTACTTATTTGCTTACTTATGATAAATTTTACTTGAACGTTAGATTAATTGATTATCTAATCATCTAAATGTGGGATACTACTCCAAGCTTATTCAACCGTTCATCATGAAAAAGTGTGTAGTCAGTGACATCAACATTGTTCAGTGGAACACACGTTCCATTGTTAGAAACATTTCCTATTTGAGTAACTACCTATCTTCTAGAAACATCCAAGTCTTGCTTCTACAATCGCTGAATACCACCAAAACCAATATACCTAAAATATCTGGGTTTTATTATCCACCAGTATATGACTCTATCAATGACGTGGCCGAATACAAACAGCTATATATGTTCGTGAAGGACTGAACTACTGCGAAAGGTCATCGCCAGTACCAAAATCGTCCTCATCTATTTCTTCATGTGCAATCATTATAAAATGTTCATCATCATTAGTTTTGAATTTGGCCTCTGTCTATCTACCAAGAGGTCCCGATTCTGTGAATACTGAGTGGTTGAAACATTTTCATGACCAACGTGACAAGTGGATAGTTGGTGGTGATTTTAATGCACATGCCCCATTTTGGGACAAGGATTGTAAAAACATAACTAGCAACAGGTTGATTGAAAATATTATAGATTCCAATTTATACTTACTAAACAACGGACACGTTACCCGTGTCCCTGATATACCAACCCACAGACCCACAGCTATAGACCTTACCTTAATCTCACCATCGCTAGCACCAAATGCCACATGGCAAACAGAGGATGACTTGTTGGGATCAGATCACATCCCCATACTTCTTACCCTTAACCTCATCACTGAGTTTGATGCAATACCACAAGATAGTTTACCCAAGTTTAACTATAAATACGCAGATTGGGCCAGTTTTAAAGCTTTCCTACGAAATACAAGAACAGATCTATCTGAAACAACGACCTTAAACGATATGTACGCAGATTTCTGTAAGTCACTCTTAAGGGCTGCAAAAATTTCAATCCAGAACTTAAAGCGTCAAAAACAGGAAAACATCATGGAAAAGTCTGGTGGAATAAAGATTGTGAAAAGGCAGTCAACGAAAAGAAAGAAAAATACAAACAATATATAGCTAATAGGTCACCTGAAAATCATACGGCAATGAAAAGTGCGAACATAAACTGTAACAGAGTCATAGAACAAGCTAAAGAACAATATTGGACATCTTTTTGTACATGTGAAGTAAGTGACCATAAAGATATGCAAAAGATTTGGGAAAAACTGAAAACAATGAAAAATGGGATCATGTTGCCATCAATTCCAGTAAAGCTAGAAAACAACCCTTTACCTAGCTCACAGGAGAAAGCAGAAGCTTTTGCAGACATGTTTGCTGAGGTCTGTCGAGTAGAAGGACTTCCTGCCTCTAGTAGAAATTATAGGGTACAGGAAGAAAAGACCGACGCATACAAGGATCATGTCCCAGATAATACGCACTACGTAAATGCACCAATCACGCTCCAAGAATTAAAAGATGCCATTAAATCAATTCCAAATAAAAAGACATCAGTAGGATTTGATGCAATTTCCAATGAGATGTTGAAAAATTTACCAGAAAATTTTTTAATCTTGCTACATAATATGTTTAAAAAATGCTGGAATAGCGGCAAACTGCCCGACTGTTGGAAACAATCAATAGTGGTTCCTGTACTAAAAGCAGGTAAATGCAATATTGACTTGAAAAACTATAGGCCAATTGCATTAACATCACACGTATGTAAACTTATGGAGAAAATAATTTTAAAGAGATTGATGTACTACTGTGAAAAGAACAACATATTACCAGTGAATCAGGCAGGGTTTAGAAAAGGCAGGTCACCAGTGGAACTCCTAACAAAGCTAACCACTAATATCAAACAACAATTTGCCAGACGCCAATGTGTTTTAGCTACATTCTTTGATATAACTAAAGCATACGACCAAGTATGGCACTCCCGATTATTATTCAAATTGAAAAATATTGGGCTAACAGGTCACATTTTTGATTATGTCAAATGCTTCTTAGAAGACCGCGTAATTCAAACGAGGATCGAAAATGTGTATTCTTCAAAACGATTTCTTCAAATGGGTATCCCTCAGGGATCCGTTATTGCTCCCCTTCTCTTCATGATATTATTGCATGACTTACCCAGTAAAATTTCTAAACATGTAACTTTAGCTCAATATGCTGATGATTTATGCATGTGGATGCAGGTCAATATGAAAAGAAAAACTCCTTTGCGCTGTCTTAATTATACGCGTAAATGTTATCAATTAGAACTCGATAAAATAGCACGATATATGGTAGAAAATGGACTACATCTATCCGTGGAAAAAACAAAGATAGTTTTGTTTAACAGTGGAGCTAACCCAGCAAATGTTCCCACGTTCAAACTGGGAGATACTCTTCTTCAGTATAATGAGTCGATTAACTTCTTAGGAGTTTTCCTTACAGCCAAATTATCTTGGAATCAGCATATTGAATACTTATTAACAAAAGCTCAAAAAAGTTTAAATTTCTTGAAAATAGTTCGCAAACAGATATGGGGACAAGATGCATCAACACTTGTTCATCTCTGTAAATCGCTTATTAGATCTAAATTAACCTATGCCCAAGAAATATTCTTCAGCGCACCAAAACGCTTACTCACAAAACTGCAGAGCATAGATTGTAAAGGTTTCAAACTTGCGCTGGGTCTTCCAATGCATGCCTGTTGCCATCGTACATACAATGCAATCAAATTGTTGCCACTTGATGAACAAAGGAAAGTCGCTTCTACTAAATTTCTGTTAAGAAACACTACCATAGAAAACAGCATCAAAACAGAGACAAAAGTAAGATCAGACACCGACTTTCCAAAAAGAGCTAAATCAATATCCTCACAGGTCACGCTTGCAACATTTACAGCTGATGTTATGAAAGGCTCTGGAATTGATTTAGACACAGGTCCTGTAACTTTAAGACCTTCGTTTTCACCAGTACCCAGTTGGGAACTTCAAAGAGCACGATTTGACATACACCACACTGACTTAAAAAAAGAAGATAATATCAATTTACTGGCATGTCACGTTAAATGTCATATAGAAGACTTTTATTCCGATCACTTGAAAGTTTACACTGATGGTTCAATAATTGAAAGACAAGCAGGTTCAGCGTTTTTAATACCTGCTCTCAAAATTGAGAAATCTTTCTATATAGGACTTTATAAATCTATCTTTACTGCAGAACTCTTTGCAATCTTAATGGCTTTGAATTGTATGATAAATCTTCCTAGGACAATTCCCCAGATACTTTTTTGCGTTGATTCAAAATCTGTACTTCAAGCTCTTGAATTATCAAAATTACAAACAAGATCTGAAATGATATTGGAAATTACTCACTTGATTAATAGTTTATCCTTAAGAGGCACTGATATTACTTTCTGCTGGATACCATCTCATAGTTCTTTTCATTACAATGATATGGTTGATAGGGCTGCCAAACGGGGGGCAAAGAGCTCACCAGATTCAAATCATATACAACTTTCCCTCTCATTGCATGAGTGTTATACCTTAGTGGACGCCTACGTATGGAAGCAGTTTCAAGATAAACAGAAAAAGTATGAAAAATGTTACATGAATTTTGAAATTAGCAAAACACCTAAGCGATTCCTTGCCAGCAGAAGTATACAATCCCTTATGTATAGGTGGAAACTTGATGCATTCAAAACAAAATACACCAGGAATGTAGTGTGCCTGTGTGGAAAGAAGATAACACATAGTCATATTCTTTCATGCGTTCGGGTAAAACAACATATACCTACATTATCAACGAAGACAGTTTCTGACATATTTGCCTCACCATCCTTAACATATGAATTTTTTGTTAGCCTGTCAAAAAGTCCGATAGCGAAATATATTTAACGTGCCGTTACTTCTCATGTTCAGTGTTATGGTTAGCTAATTTTACTGTTTCAATCGTTAATTATGATAACGTCATTTGTGAATTTTTCTTTCTTGTCTTGTTTTTCTGGTTCATTTTTTTTTTTTTTTTTTTTTTTTTTTTTTTTCCCTGAAGATTAACCTTTTGCAAGTTTGTTTGTTGTTGGTTTTTTTTTTTGGTTTTTTTTTTTTTTGTCTAAAATCACTTTAGTGAATAGACATTAAATCAAAGACCACCACCACACACACACACGCACGCACACACACACACACAAACACACACACTCAACACACACACACACACACACACACACACATACACACACACACACACACACACACACACACACATACACGCACACACACACACACACACACACACACACACACACCACACACACACACACACACACACACGACACATTGCAACACCACTGGAATTAGAAGAGTCACAAGCATCAATTTATTTTTGAAGCTACTTTTGAAGTGACTCATCTTTGTATACAAGTGGCCCATACTCTCTCTCTCTCTCTCTCTCTCTGTCTGTCTCTCTCTCTCTCTCTCTCTCTCTCTCTCTCTCTCTCTCTCTCTCTCTCTTGCCAGCCATGCTAGCAAAGCAAAAATTTAACCCTTTGGTTTCCTCACCCTTTCCACCAGCTTCCTACAGGGAGCTGGTGCAAAGGGTGATGGAATCAAAGGGTTAATATTTTTGCCGTTGGTAGACAGGACGTGGGAGTCAAAGGGTTAAACTGGCAATCAATGGTTTATGATGACGAAAATGTGTGTGCATGCAGCAGGGAGAAGTACAAAGGACATGATAACGGTAATAATACACCATTTTTCAATAGTAGACGTCATTAACCTACAGCCATTTTTTCAAACATTCTGTCGTTTGTATGCTGATTGTTTCCTTGTTTCCATGAGCCAGCCACTGACATGACCTACAGGATCTTTAACGTGCTTATTTTTATATTCTGCATGTGTATACACACGGCACACGCACTACCAGTTCTACAACAACAGGTGGAGGTGTGTACAATACCAGTATAAAACATAGATTAGTAAAACATAGACAAGGTAGGGCCTCAGGTCCTGGCCAGATCATGGGGTTATGTGCAGGCTTAAGGCTTGTGCCATGATCGCCATACACATGGCACCTGTGACGTCAGTGTATAAGGAATTCGTTCCGAGCGTATAAGACGTCATCTTGAGAAACTGAAACTGAAACTGAAACTGAAACGGAGGTGTGTAGGTGGACTGAACCCGGACCCGAATGGAAGTTCGGTGTTTGCCCAACAACCTGGAGCGCCCGTCAGGAGACAGCAGTCTTTGTGTTCAAACGGTCCACATTCTTTATCAGGCAGTCCACCTCCCGTCCAACGGCTGTTGGCGACGTGTCTCTACGCCCTCCTCGGAACGGAGCCAGTCACTGTTGCTCAACGGTCATTACGTCACATACCGCCACCGCAACCGGCACATAGGATTTCGGTGTCACACGGTGGATACCTTGTCGAAATCGGCCCCTGGTAGAATTTAGCGTTCATAACGTCGTTGGTTAGCTTAGATTGCTTAGTTTTGTATAAACAAAAAATCAGTTTGAACAAGCCTTTGACGCATTTCAACAGGAATAACATGTTTTGCATGTTTAAAATTGTCAAAGCTTTATGTTTTGGAAATGATATTTTTACATGATTCAGTTTTGGAAATGATATATATAAATGGTTTAGTATTGGAAATGATATATATAAATGGTTTAGTTTTGGAAACAATATATATAAATGGTTTAGTTTTGGAAATGATATGTTTACATGATTTGGTTTGGGAAACGATATATATAAATGGTTTAGTTTTGGAAACGATATATATAAATGGTTTAGTTTTGGAAATGATATATATAAATGGTTTAGTTTTGGAAACGATATATATAAATGGTTTAGTTTTGGAAACGATATATATAAATGGTTTAGTTTTGGAAATGATATATATATATATAAATGGTTTAGTTTTGGAAACGATATATATATATAAATGGTTTAGTTTTGGAAACGATATATATAAATGGTTTAGTTTTGGAAATGATATATATATATAAATGGTTTAGTTTTGGAAATGATATATTTAAATGGTTTAGTTTTGGAAATGATATATATGAATGGTTTAGTTTTGGAAACGATATATATAAATGGTTTAGTTTTGGAAATGATATATTTAAATGGTTTAGTTTTGGAAATGATATATTTAGACAGTTAGAGAGGCGAGGCATTGGTGCTCCGGGTCCCATCTGCACTGTGGTGTTTCTGGTTAACTTCGGCTTGTGACTTGGCCACTGACTTCAGGGAATCAGGCCTGATGACCACAGGGAAAGACCTGCTGGCTGCTCGGAAAGATTGCAAACTTGGGATCCCGTTCCAGGCATGTCAGTCCTTGCTGAACAGCAAAATGGGATGTGTCTGGAGCATCATGCCTGGCCACTCTCGCAGCCGTTCAAACAACCCCTGTGGTTGAAGTAAGGCAACGCTGTGGACAGCTATGCGAGCTGGTGGCAGGGCGGGCTGCCTGAAAGAGAGATGAAGACCACAGTGGGGTGAGTGAGGGGTTTTCCATTTTCTCTTGGTCCAGAGGCTGGGCTGGACCTAGTTGGTAAGTGCTGTGTGTCTATGTCCCGGGGTTTTTCATCTCCCACCTGGCCATTCGGTTTGTAAACAAGGTAATTGATGACTGGGTCTGAATAGGTCATACAACGCATGGACAGGTCCCCTTTGCTTGAAGAAGTGACTGTTGATTGGCATCGGGAGCTTGGGAGGTGAGTGTCCCCAGAGTGGCGAGGCATTTGATGCTCCAGATCCCATCCACACCCTCCTGGTGTTTCTTGTCAGCTTTGGATGGATAGAAACTTCTAATTATCTGACATTGATTGTACAGCATAAATGTATTAGCCACATCTGAGTGTGATTGTACAGCATAAATGTATTAGCCACACGTGAGTGTGATTGTACAGCATAAATGTATTAGCCACATGTGAGTGTGATTGTACAACATACATGTATTAGCCACATGTGAGTGTGATTGTACAACAAAAATGTATTAGCCACATCTGAGTGTGATTATACAACATAAATGTATTAGCCACATCTGCGTGTGATTGTACAACATTAATGTATTAGCCACATGTGAGTGTGATTGTACAACATAAATGTATTAGCCACATCTGAGTGTGATTATACAACATAAATGTATTAGCCACATCTGAGTGTGATTGTACAACATAAATGTATTAGCCACATGTGAATGTGATTATACAACATAAATATATTAGCCCCATGTGAGTGTGATTGTACAACATAAATGTATTAGCCCCATGTGAGTGTGATTGTACAACATAAATGTATTAGCCATATCTGAGTGTGATTGTACAACATTAATGTATTAGTCACATGTGAGTGTGATTGTACAACATAAATGTATTAGTCACATGTGAGTGTGATTGTACAACATAAATGTATGAGTCACATGTGAGTGTGATTGTACAACATAGATGTATTAGCCACATCTGAGTGTGATTGTACAACATAAATGTATTAGCCACATGTGAGTGTGATTGTACAGCATAAATGTATTAGCCACATGTGAGTGTGATTGTACAGCATAAATGTATTAGCCACATGTGAGTGTGATTGTACAACATAAATGTATTAGCCACATGCGAGTGTGATTGTACAGCATAAATGTATTAGCCACATGTGAGTGTTATTGTACAACATAAATGTATTAGCCACATCTGAGTGTTATTGTACAGCATAAATGTATTAGCATGGCAGTGTGTATGCTGTTTGTAAAGTACAATGAGCATTCCACAACATGGATTGTTTCTCCTATGTAAAAGGAATCATTCTTTTTATTGATATCAAATTAAATGTCAGTGAAAATGGGCATGCTTCTCCTTGTTCTCTTTTTATAGAAGATATAGTCAGGGAGACCCAATTTCACCCCAGTTATTTTGTGTGTTTGGATATTGACTATTAGGATTAGAGACAGTAAGGATGTTAAAGGCATTACCATAAAGTACGTTGAACATAACCTATCACAGTATGCTGGTGATACAGAATTTATGTTAGATGGAAATGAACAGTTTTGATAGAAGATCAGGTTTGCTTTTAAATGCTGAGAAATATAGTGCAATTTATCTGTGATGCAGGAAAATCTCACCTGTTGTTTATATGCAGCACATAGGAATAGACTGGAACCCTTCGAAATTTAAAGTTCTCGCAAATGGCACAACATTGAGACAGGTTGGTAAGTATCTGGGAATGGTCATCTCACCAGACGGCAGACGCACATCAGAAATAGCCAGCAGAATCAGCCAAGCTAAAACAGCATTCAAGACAATGAAAAGCACTCTTACCAACAAATGCCTATCAGTTAACATCAGGAAGAGAAAGTTCTTGAGTTTTATATAGAACCGATACTGCTGGACGGATGTGAAGTGTGGACAGTCAACACGCAAAGTCAGAAGAAGAATGAGGCAATTGAAATGTGGTTTATGAGAAGAATGTTGAGAGTTTCATGGACAGCAAAGGAAACAAACCAGACGGTCTTGAAAGAGGCACACACAAGAAGAATATTTACGAAGAAGATTAGGAGAAGACAAGCAAGATTTATGACATTTTATGAGGCAAGAGGAATAAGATCACCTCGTCACAACAGGAAAAGCTGGAGGGGAAAAATAGCACCATGTAGACCCGGGGAGAAAATACTGAACTGACTTGCAGAGTGGCTGAGGACAGAAAAGATGGGAGATATTCTTGAAGCTACAAGGGATAGATTTGTATAGAGGGTCATGATCACCAACGCCATGTGGCAGGGCACGTGATGATGAAAACAGAAAAGCATAATGCAAAACTATGCATGATACAATCTGTATTTACCCTCACATGACACAGTGATGGTCACATAATGACAGAAACAAGTATTCAGACGATTTCGTGCTCATGAGCCATCCAAAGTGTTTACATAGTGTTGTGCTTGCTGTAGTACAACTCAACAATTACTGTAATTGTGTACCACAGTCTGAGCACAAGGAATTCTGCTGAATAAAAAGCCAAACTCTACTAAACTGAGACTGCTGGAAAAGTGCTGTAAACAGTCTGCTAGGGGAACATGTCTGGCAGGTCACCGTACAGTGAATCACAGTATCTTGGGGCGTAGAATGGACAATGCCCTTATACACCAGTTTGAAGTCGGCGTCTTCCTCTCACTGTGTCCACAGACCTGTCGGGCAGACTTGACCAGGTCCACAGTCTGTGTTGTCAAAGAGAAGGAACCATACGATTTTCTGTCACAGTTTCTGATCATTACCACAAACGAGGGAGGTGAGGTGAGGTGAACTCCAACACTTTTCTACTGAATTAACCGGAGTAGTTACGCACATTCTCGTGTAGATTTTATTGTCATTAACCTAGATGCATGTGTGTGTGCGTGCGTGCGTGCATATATATGTGTGTGTGTGTGTGTGTGTGTGTGTGGTTTCACCTGTCTTGTGTCTTTGTTAATATTAGTGTGCCATGTGACTTGTGTCAGTGGCTGTCTGGTCAAGACTTTTGATAAAGAGATTTCTGAGATTTCACGTGTATTGGATCATCACTGAAGGTTGTGATGTGTTTGTCATATATTCAAATCGTTTTATCATCATCTTAGCGATCAGACCAATGTAGCTAACGGGACGTTCAAATAATGTACAAAATGTTCATCAGATCAGTTTGTATTATACTGTGAAGGGGCAGGAGGTCGGCCTGGATGTGTTTTCGCCCGTTTCCAGATAGATCCTTTTGAATTGCAGATGGAGATCATACGTATGCATTTTACTACAACATACAACCCTTCTCGTTGCCCCCATCTTAACATCATTGTTGTTCTGGTGGAGTAAGTAAAGGATTATATAGGTCCCCCTTCCCCACTTGCCTGGGATGGTTATCTCCGTCGGCCATATCACCTG
>JAPXFY010000782.1:15000-17500 GCA_030674185.1 Monoplex corrugatus
TCTTCGCTGTGCCTCTCCCTCCTTCCTTTTCTCTCTCTCTCTCTCTCTCTCTCTCTGTGTCTGATAGACAAATACACACACACACACACACACACACACACACACGCACACACACGCACTCACTCTCTCTCTCTCTCTCCGTGTCTTTCTCTCTCTCTCTCTTTCTCCTCTTTTCAGCCCCTTCTCCAACACACACACACAAACACACAAACACACACACAAACACACACACACACATACAAACACACACACACACACACACACACACACACACACACACACACGTACACGCACACGCACACATACACACGCAAATTCCAGTCTCTTAAACTCACATAAATTGCCTCAGAAACTTCCAACCCCCCGCTCATTTATAACGGTCACCCATCGATATAGGCTAGTACCTCGGCCCTGGCTACCCCGATAAACTCTCCCCCTCACCACCCGTTTGGGCCTACCCTGATACTGCCTGCAGGTGGGAATAGATAGGGCCAGTCATAGACTCAAAGACAGACAGGCAAGCTCTTTCCAAAATATCAAAAGAGGAGTCAGGCAAGCTTGTCTTTTGCGTGTGTGTGTGTGTGTGTGTGTGTGTGTGTGTGTGTGTGTGTGTGTGTGTGTGTGTGTGTGTGTGTGTGTGTGTGTGTGTGTGTGTGTGTGTGTGTGTGTGTGTGTGTGTGTGTGTGTGTGTGTGTGTGTGTGTTTGTCTGCGTGTGTGTGTCGTGTGTTTGTGTGTGTGTGTGTGTTTGTCTGCATGTGTGTGTGTGTGTGTGTGTGTGTGTGTGTGTGTGTGTGTGTGTGTGTGTGTGTGTGTGTGTGTGTGTGTGTGTGTGTGTGTGTGTGTGTGTGTGCATTTGTGAACGTGCATTCGCGCTTGACAAAGGCCGGTTGTGCCGAAAATTTGCGCTTGTCTTGTCTTGTTGTGTTGAATACGCGCTTACTTTGGTTTGCTTGTTCTTCTGGTTCAAGCTTCTGTTTTGTCACCAGATAGGTTTTCACATTACAGCGAAAACATCACGAGAAACCTAGAAGAATACCCTGGATTGAAGAAGGTTGGAGGAAACATGATAAACAACATTCGATACGCAAATGACACCGTGCTATTTGCAGAAAATGAAAGGGACCTACAAAACCTGGTGAAAGAGAGCAGGAGTTAGAAGACCCAGGGAAAAAAATATTGGACGGACTTGCAGAGTGGCTGAGTTCAGAGAGGGTGGAAGATGTGCTTGCTGCTAAGAAGGGTTAGATGCATATGGAGGGCCATGATCGCCGACGCCATGCATGTGACAGGGCACTTGATTGATGATGAGGCAATCAGTTCTGCGGACCTCAGTAGCTCAGTTGGTTGAGCATCGGATTCACATGTAAATGGTTGTGGGTTCGAATCCCTGGATGAGCTATATCAAAACTGGCCTTCTTACCGTCTCATCTTACCATCATTGTTGTTTTGGTGGAGTCAGTATATGATTAGATAAGTTCCCCTTCCCCCTTCTCCCTTCTCCCACTGCCCTGGGATGGTTATCACCGTCGGCCATATCACCTGCGGTTGGTGCCGACGTAAAAACTGAACCAAATCAATCAAATCAAATCAGTTCCGTCGCCTCCATGGGGATGCCGGGGGGGTTCTTTCAGTATAAATAGTATCCCCACCTTCTGGAAAATTGCGTTAGAAATTTCCTCTTTTCTGTCACTCTCTTTGTTTCTTTTTTCCTTCTTTGCTTTCTGTCATTTCTTCCTACCAACATTTTCTGCCTTGCTGATCCATTCACCCGTACTCGTATGTGTTCAATAAAGTCTTACGTACGTTTTCTTAAGATTGATCATTGGGTGCGGTTACTAAGTGCAGTTTTGGCTCTACGGAAATGAGATATGCAGAAACAATTTTAGGTAATTTAAGCCCGCTTCTGCATACGTTTTAGTGTTTTTAGTTATGATTAAATTTGTACTCAGGTATATTTTTGTTTAAATCCCCTATGCGATAGATTGGACGGAGTGGTCAACGTCAGGTGCATCTCCTTAGATTATGTGCTCGAATGCATTGATATGTGTACTTAATTTTCTTTTCGTTTGTTTTTTTCCTGTTGAAGTACTGTGCATGTTTTGAAACGGTTATAGTCCTGATATGGCTCTACGCAGTCGGCCGGGCTTTAAGCAACAATAACAGTAAATAACTGTAACCAGTTTTGTCGCTGTGCCCTCTGTAGGTTAAATCAGAACGGACAATGCTGAGGTTTACTGCACAGAAGTGACACAACAGTGGTGGCAGGGTCTTCTTGGTGGATGAGTGACCTCAGGGCGTCCTGACATCTCAGGCTCCCATGGGTTTCGTGGCACTGGGGGCTTAGACTGAATGAATGAGTCGAGTCGAAAAAGAACGGCATTGAATCAACGAAATTTTCTCTACGAGGATGATGATGATGATGATGATGATGATAACGATTATGGTGATAATGATAATTATTATCATTATGATACAAGTATTGATAACAACAACAACAGC
>JAPXFY010000782.1:45000-47491 GCA_030674185.1 Monoplex corrugatus
CATCCTGACCAGTTAGATAGCATTCAATCAAATGGCAACGCGGGAGACGAATACGTCAACGACCAGATACGCTGGTTATTGTGGCAGTAACAACAACATCAACTAAAAAAATGAAATATGAATAAAATAAAATAATTAAATAAATAAATAAACAAATAATGAGAGAGAGAAAGAGAGAGAGAAAGAGAGAGAGAAACGGAGGGAAAGAAAACAGGGAGAGAAACAGAGGGAGAGAAGAAAAAGAAAAAGAAGAAGAAGAAAAAGAAGAAGAAGAAGGAGGAGGAGAAGAACAAGAACAAGAAGAACAAGAACGATCGAACAAGAACAAGAAAAGAGAGAGAGAGAGAGAGAGAGGAGAGAGAGAGAGAGAGAGAGAGAGACTGAGAGATAAAAACAGACAGACAGACAGATAGAGACAGAGACAGACAGACAGACAGAGACAGAGAGAGAGAGAGACAGAGACAGAGGGAGACAGAAAAAAAGGGAAAAAACAAGAAAAAAAAGCAACAACAACAACAACAAAATCCAATCATGCATCTATCCTATCTTTCCACCCGTTCCTACTCCCTCCTCCCTTTCTGTTCATTCATTCATCATCTCACCCCCGCTCACCCCCGCCCTATGTATCCATCCTCCCCTCTTGCTACTACTTGCAGAGGTCAACCGGTGTCATGGCTCTTCTGACCTTCAGGACGTCCTCCTCAAAGATGGCTTGCTCCACCCTGAGTGATGGACATGATCTTGCGCAGCCCTTGTCCCTCGCTCCTTCCATCATCGCCTTGGCTTCCACACATCACAAGACACCCCCACCCCCACCCTTCTTCTATTACGCTCACCCCTACCCCCACAACCACCCCTCGCCTTTTCTTTCGTCTCCCAGCCCAGCATCAGACCATCTTAAAACATGTCCATCCTGGAAACGCCACCACATTCCCACACCCTCTTCCTTTTTTCGTCTTCTTCTTCTTCTGAAAACAGGGTTGGGTTGAATGTTCATATTGGCCAGAGTGTGGGTGTACGTGTGTCTGTTTGTTGCCCACCACCACCACCACACAGCTTCTTTCTTTCTTTCATTCTTTTCTTTTCCTTTCTTTCTTTCCTTCTTTCTTTCTTTCTTCCTCTTCCTTTCTTTCTTTCTTTCTTTCTTTCTTCCTTCCTTTCTTTCTTTTTTTCTTTCTCTTTATACGTATAACCTGGGTGAAGCAGAAGCCAAGGATGCAGGACTTTTTCTCATGCAAAGTTTCAGCTTCAGTTTCAGTTTCAGTTTCAGTTTTTCAAGATGACGTCTCCGCGCTCGGAACGAATTCCACAAGCACTAATGTCACAGGCACCGTGCAGCACATGCCTTATTAAACCTGCACATAAACCCCATGAGCTGGCAAGGTCCTGAGGCCCTAGCTAGACTATGTTTTACATAGTCTGTATTTTTTACTGGTATTTTATCAGCCTATCACTGGAATAATCTTGGTTATATGCAAATGACCTGTGTATCTTACCTTAAAAAAAAACCCAACATGACAGAACCCACCCCCATCCCCAGTCAATGCACAAATGCTCAGCTGTCGATCAATTAGGTGAAGACACTATTGTGCTAAGCTTGTGGAAAAAAAACAACATATGCCATCGGGATTGGACTTGTATCCCACATAAAGATACCATCTCCAACCCCCAAAAAGGACCACTATGCCACTCATCCGTTGCATCGACAGAGTGTCCATCGGCTGAAAATGCGTGAAACTGGACCAGAGTGATAATAACATGTTTAGGCACTTGATATAAAACATATCGTTCATTTGAAGATGGATTTGAAAAACAAACAAACAAACCAACAAACCAACAAACAAACCAACCAACCAACAAACAAACAAAAAGCGTATTGACAAGTGTGGTGCTGCAGAACAAAATTAATATCCTTCACCTGTTATAGACACTGATTAAAGGTCAATGTCATGTGGTGTAGTGGTTAGCGCAACGGACTACTGACTCGAAGGTTGTGTGTTTGAATCTTCATCAGTCCCTTCAAAAAATCGTCGTGGGATTTTTCGGTTCTAATCGGCTCCTAGATAGAGTTGGGCGTGCTATGGGCTCATTGAGAAGACTGAGACCACATAGTCGAGTTTCATCCGCTTCACGGATGCGTCATTGACGGTGTTACTCAAATCATCTGATCAATACCGCAGGTGTCTGTATCTCTCGGGCCTTTGTTGATGCTAGGATATATTATGATAGTAAGTATAGAGTACAACCATGTGATGCAGTCTCAGTTCTAGACGGAACTCCTCCGTAGCATCATGATTATCATCCTCATGGACATCATCATCTTAATCGCATTGTAGAAACTGTGACAGCTTATATGATAATAAAGGGGAGCACAAAAGTAACCTTCCTTAGTCCGATGATCATCCTTCAAAAAAAACAAAAAATAAAACAAGGATCAAGGTTATGGGTACGCAAGAAATAGTTACGAGTTACAGAAAGACAATCACTACCA
>JAPXFY010007822.1:0-5000 GCA_030674185.1 Monoplex corrugatus
AGATGAACAAGCGTTGATGCATCTTGTCCCCATATCTGTTTGCTAACTATTTTCAAGAAACTTAAACTTTTTTAGCTTTTGTTAATAAGTATTCAATATGCTGATTCCAAGATAATTTGGCTGTAAGGAAAACTAAGAATTTAATCGACTCATTATACTGAAGAAGAGTATCTCCCAGTTTGAACGTGGGAACATTTGCTGGGTTAGCTCCACTGTTAAACAAAACTATCTTTATTTTTTCCACGGATAGATGCAGTCTATTTTCTACCATATATCGTGCTATTTTATCGAGTTCTAATTGATAACATTTACGCGTATAATTAAGACAGCGCAAAGGAGTTTTTCTTTTCATATTGACCTGCATCCACATGCATAAATCATCAGCATATTGAGCTAAAGTTACATGTTTAGAAATTTTACTGGGTAAGTCATGCAATAATATCATGAAGAGAAGGGGAGCAATAACGGATCCCTGAGGGATACCCATTTGAAGAAATCGTTTTGAAGAATACATGTACACATTTTCGATCCTCGTTTGAATTACACGGTCTTCTAAGAAGCATTTGACATAATCAAAAATGTGACCTGTTAGCCCAATACTTTTCAATTTGAGTAATAATCGGGAGTGCCATACTTGGTCGTATGCTTTAGTTATATCAAAAAAATGTAGCTAAAACACATTGGCGTCTGGCAAATTGTTGTTTGATATTAGTGGTTAGCTTTTTTAGGAGTTCCACTGGTGACCTGCCTTTTGTAAACCCTGCCTGATTCACTGGTAATATGTTGTTCTTTTCACAGTAGTACATCAATCTCTTTAAAATTATTTTCTCCATAAGTTTACATACGTGCGATGTTAATGCAATTGGCCTATAGTTTTTCAAGTCAATATTGCATTTACCTGCTTTTAGTACAGGAACCACTATTGATTGTTTTCAATAGTCGGGCAGTTTGCCGCTATTCCAGCATTTTTTAAACATATTATGTAGCAAGATTAAAAATTTTTCTGGTAAATTTTTGAACATCTCATTGGAAATTGCATCTTTCCTCTTTCTTGTAACTCTTTGTTTTTGCCTTATTTCTCTGCTTTCTATCATTTCTGCCTATCATTTTCTAACTTGCTGGTCCATTCAACTGTATGTGTTCAATAAAGTCTTACGTACTTTTTCTTAGGATTGATAAATGGGTATATGTATTAATTACATTTTTGGCTCAAAGGGGGGGGGGGGGGAGGGGTGAAATATGCTGAAGCAATTTTAGGTAGTTTATGCCCGTTTTTATATATGTTTTGGTTTCCCTAGCTATGCTTAAATTTATATTCAGGTGTGTTTTTTTCAAATCCCCTGTGCAAAAATTGGAGGGAGTGGTCAACGTCAGGGGGCATGTCCTTAGATTATGTGCTCGAATGCATTGATATGTGACTTAATTTTCTTTTTTTTTCCTGTTGAAGTCTTGTACGTTTTGAAGCGGTTACAGCCCTGATATGGCTCAAAGCAGTCGGCTGGGCTTTAAGCAGTAATAACAATAAAAGGTAAGGCTAAGTAGTATTGAGGGGATATTACTGGTGTGATAAGGATAGCAGCCGAACAAGTCGCCTTTATGTCTGATGACGAATCCCGTCTTCTTAAAGTGAAATTAGCGCATATCTCACCAGATGGCAGATGCTTATCAGAAATAGCCAGCAGAATCAGCCAAGCCAAAACAGCATTCAAGAAGATGAAAAGCATTCTTACAAACAAATGCCTATCAATTAACATCAGGAAGAGAGTTCTTGAATGTTATGTAGAACCGATAATGTTATGCGGTTGTGAGGCGTGGACAGTCAACAAGCAAGGCCAGAACAAGACTGAGGCAGCCGAGATGTGGTTTCTAAGAAGAATGTTAAGAGTTCCATGGACAACAAAGAAAACAAACGAGACAGTCTTGGTGGAGGCAGACACAAGTATATCACTCATAAGGAAGATTAGGAAAAGACAGGCAACATTTATAAGCCATTTTATGAGGAAATAGGAATTGGAGCACCTGGTCACAACAGGAAAGCTGGAGGGAAAGAGAGCACCAGGTAGACCCACGGGAAAAAAATATCGGACGGACTTGCAGAGTGGCTAAAGACAGAGAAGGTGGAAGATGTGCTTGTGGCAACAAGGGATAGAAACAGATGGAAGGCTATGATCACAAAATAATATTAATGCCATGTGGCAAGGCACTTGATGATGATGATGATGACAGGGGCCGTCCGTACGATGGCCAAAGCGGTCAGACATGATGCTCCCGACCAGCTTATACTGCTTTTCAGCTAGGCCTGACATACCACTCCCCCCCCCCTCCCCAGGGATACCAAGTTTGCTGTCTTTAACCATTCCCCGTGGTGTAGTGGTTAACACAGCGGACCACTGAGTGTAAGGCTGTGGGTTTGAATCCCCATCAGTCTCCACAAAACTAATACCATTGTAGGATTTTTCGGCTCTAACCGGCTCCTACCCAGAGTTGGGTGTGATATGGGCTCATTGAGAGGACTGGGACCACACAGTCGAGTCTCATCTTCTCACAGATGCGTCATTGAGGGATGTCGCTTAAATGTTCTAACCAACACCGCAGGTGTCTGTATCTCCCGGGTCTGGTTAACGCCAGGATATATTATGATAGTAAGCGTAGAGCACAGCCCTGTCACGCAGTTTCAATTCAAGAGGAACTCCAGAGTATCATGATTATCATCTCAGAGTCCAGGTTTCACAGCCGTAAATCGTGACTGGCCAGATGAAATGTTTTAGAATTCTAACATTCAGGCCTTTTGGTATGTCTCTGTCTTTCCAAAAACAGTGTGAAAAATACAACTAGAATTGAAACAGTCGTATGAACAGACCTACACACGAAACATTTTGAGGAATAGCGAGCACATTATTTTGGAGGACAGGGTGTCAAGGTTAAGGTCACACAGACCTAGAGCAATATCTAGAATCAGCGCGATGTTATGTCTAGGCCTGACATACCATTGCAGGAGACATACCATTGCAGGAGACATACCATTGCTGTTTCATCATTGCAGGAGACTTTAATTTTCATTATAATGAACCTAACCAGACCCACACTGCTAAACTGATAAGCTCTTTGAACTCCTTTGGCTTGACCCAATCTATCGACACTCCAACCCACGAAAAAGGCAACATCCTCGATTGGGTTGTTCATAGAACTGACCAGTCCTTCATCAAATCCATTGAAATTGATTATACTCTTCCTTCGGATCATGTCTGTATCCTCGGCCAACTTTCAATGACCAAGCCTCCACCCCAAACTACCTATGTCATGGTCAGAAAACTAGTTGATATCAACACCGTCGTCTTCAACGAAGATCTCCTGGCCGCTCTTCAGTCCTGTCCTCCAGCCTCTGCTGACGACCTCAATCGGACTATTGGTGATCTGCTGGACATGCACGCCCCCGCCACCAGACGTAGGGTATCCCAGAGACCACCATCGCCCTGGTTTTCTGCCGTTGGCCCTGATCTTCTTAAGGCCAAGCGTGAACGCCGTCGTGCTGAAAGACGGTGGCTGAAGAACAGCATTACTATCAATAAACAGATTTTTCAGGCTGCCAACAAAACTGTCAATGCTATAGTTGACTCTGCTAAGTCTGCCTTTTACAATGCGAACATTATTGCATGTTCTACATCAAAACAGCTATATTCCGTTACTAATACCCTCCTTGGCAAATCAGATAAATCTCCTCTCCCATCATGCTTTCCCCCTGCCTGTCTAGCACAACATTTTTCAGATTTTTTTCATTGATAAAATTAGGTCCATCCATTCCAGTCTTGACTCCCAGCCCATCTCTCAACCTCCTATTCCCGACCCTCTGTTTCAAGGCACACCACTTATTTCTTTTCAGCCTGCTTCTGAAACTACTATCCGCAATGTAATCCACCATTCTGACATCAAGACCTGTGAGCTTGATCCTCTTCCAGCATCTATCTTAACACACTGCCTAGATACTTTGCTCCCTCACTTCACAACTGTCATCAACAATTCCCTGTCATCTGGTATCTTTCCCACTTCCTTCAAATCTGCCCTGGTCAGACCTCTTTTAAAGAAACCTAGTCTTGACCCCAATAACCTCAAAAACTATCGACCTGTTTCCAACCTACCTTTCTTATCCAAAGTCCTTGAAAAAATTGTTCTCGCACAGATCTCTGATCATATCACCGCCAACAACCTCTCTTACCCTTATCAGTCGGCTTATCGCACTGGACACAGCCCTGAAACTGCTCTTGTAAAAATTGCAAATGATATTCTGACTGCTCTTGATCAAAATCAAATCTCTCTTCTATCTCTCCTTGATCTCTCGGCTGCATTCGACACCATCGACCATTCTATCATGCTCACACGTCTCCATAAAGTGTTCGGTATCTCTGACATCGCTCTGTCTTGGTTCCAGTCCTACCTCTCCAATCGCACTCAAACAGTCTCTGTCTGTTGTTCATCCTCTGCACCCGCTACCCTCCAGTTTGGTGTGCCCCAAGGCTCTGTTTTAGGTCCCATCCTATTTGTGCTGTACACACAACCCCTCTCTGAAATTATGCGACTTCACTCTATGTCCCATCATAGCTTTTCTGATGACAACCAACTCTATACTTCTGGTTCCCTCCCACAACTGCCCTCTATAATCAGACAAACCCAAGGCTGCATTTCTGATGTTCACTCCTGGATGACTGTAAACAAACTTCAACTCAACCCCATTAAAACTGAACTTAGCCTTATCTCTCCCACCACATTGGCTAAGTGTTCTTCCCTTCCTCTGTCTGTCTCTCTGCTTGGATCTGACATTCCACTATCTTCCACTGTCCGCAATCTTGAAGTCACTCTTGATAACACCCTGTCCTTTGAAAAACACGTCCAGAATGTTTGCAGATTATGCTATCTTGAGATACGCAGAATTTCTTCTATTCGCAATATCCTCTCTGTCAAAGCCACCAAAACTCTCCTCTGTGCCTTTGTTCTCTCTCGTCTTG
>JAPXFY010007823.1:0-10069 GCA_030674185.1 Monoplex corrugatus
CCCAAACCCACCTCTAATGTCGGGGCATCTGTTTTGCAATCCTGACAGCAATTTAAATTTTTAAATTGTTTGTTGGGAATGTTCCATTGATGGTTGCTTGCTTGTTAGTCTCTGTTTCTTTGGCATGTGTGGTGGGGGTTTGCACGGGCGTGTGCGTGTGTGTGTGTCCGTGGGGCACGCGTGTGCGGTTGTGTGTGTGGTGTGTGTGTGTGTGTTGTGTGTGTGTGGTGTGTGTGTAAAAATGCGTGCGTGCCTTTTTTTCCCTACTGTTATCTGCATTTAAAAAATTTTTTTGCATCTTGTGTTTTTCTTTAAAATTATTTTTAAATTTCAGGGAAACTGACACAGATGGAGAAATCTGAAGCTCAATTCTTTAGGTGGGGCTTTAATTTTCAGTTTCATTTTTTCTAAAAGAAGTCTCCGCGCTCAAAAAACAAAATTCCTAGCACTGACCGTCACGGTGCCAGAAAATGGTGCCCCCCCGTGGCACAAATTTAAAAGCCTGCACATAAAACCCATGAGCTGGCCGGCCTGGGGGGCCCAACCTAGACTATGTTTTACCTACTAAATTTTCATACGGTATTCTATCACCCCTACCACTGGAATAACCCCTTTCTACATTAAATGACATGGAAAAGTGTGTATCAAACCTTCAAAAAAAAGGAACATTATTACAAATTGAAAAAAAAAATTTAAGAAAAAAAGCCCGAATCACAACACAACAACTATTCGTATAAACTCTTTCCCAAACAGAAAAAACCCCAACCTCCCCAACCATCAATGCCCAAATGCCAGCTGCTACCATCTTGGGAAGACAAATTTTTTTTCTTAAAGAATTGACTTAATGACCTCAAAAAAAGCTCGGGAGACAATAAAATTCATTATTATTATTACCAGAGATAGATGAAAAATGATGATGACAGATATATGTCTTACAATTTAATCACTTAAATTATTATAATCATTTGTTATTGTTAGAATGGTAATAGTAGTCGTCATTGTAGTATATAGTAACAGTAATAAGAGTTAATGTTACGCCAACTACCCCGTGTGACAACCATCTCTGCAAATGGAAATTTTGTAAAGGAATACCGAAAAAAAGTAGACCCAAATAAATTCTTGAAAAAAATTAATAGTAGTACTTTTCTTTTTTTTTAAAAATTTCAACATTGTAATAGTAGTATTCTTTAAAACTTTTTGTTAACTCAATCCCCTCTCCCCTCCTTTTTTCTCCTTCTCTTCTCCTCCCCTCCTCTCCCCCCTTCCCCCCCCCCCCCCCTCCCCTCTTCCCCATCCCTCCCCCCTCCCCTCCATCCTCTTCCCCCTCTCTCTCCCCTTTTCCCCTCCAACACCAGTATGGCTTGTTAACCACCAACAAATCGATTCACATTCTATTTTATCCCATTAACTAATTACTAATTGCCCTCGAGTTTTGCAAGATTTCGATAGTTCATTTTTCTTTTTCTTTTTTTTTTTTTTCTAATTTCAATCAACTTCCCCCCTAATAAAAATCACAGTGATATCTAGGGGTGCAGACATGTTGGACTATCTCTAAAAAATTTTTTTTTACAAAAAGGGAAGTTGCCCCCGAAAGGATAATTCATCTTCATCATCATCACTGGCCATTTCATCTTCCTCTTTTTTTTTTTGTCCCCCTTCTTCTCATCTACTATTTTTTCTTCTTCTTGTAGCTTTTTTGCAAGAAAAACACTGGAAGGGGATTACTTCAGCACTGTCATTTTTTATGCCGAAACCTGGGTCTCTCAAAAAGGTTTTTTTCTGTCCATTTCCCCAACGTCCGTCAGTCCACTTCCCCTTTTTTTTTTTTTTTTTTTCTTTCTTTTCCTTTTTTTTTCTTTTTCTATCTTTCCTTGTCTGTCTTGTCCCCCGGGGCTCCCCCCCCCCCCCTCTTTCCCCCCTCCTCTCTCAAAAGGTTCCCCCGCAGGATAAACCCTTCCAAAAAAAGATCTTGTTAAATAGAATGCCAAACAGCTTTTTCCTCTGCAATCGCAGTTCCACCTACTTCAAGTCCACGCTATTCCTAAGATACCGTCCCCACAACCACTATCATCATTTTGCTAAATGTTTAAAAAAACGCTGATATGTGCTGATACTTTTCCCCCCCCCTACCCCCACTGATAGCGAAAAGCGCTTCCCAGTTCTATTCCCCCCCCTTCACCTTTTTGGAAAAACAAACAAACAGGCGCCATCGAAAATAGTCCCCCAGTCCGTCGGGGCCCCCTTCCGAAACCCTTGAAAAAACAACGTTTTTTTTTCCCCATCCTCCCTCCCCCTCCCCCGTTTTCCCCCTTAGGGTATCCCTCTTTTCCCGGCCCGTCCATCTCCAATATTACTTCCCCCCTCCTTCTTTTTGCCCCCCTTTTTTTTCCTTCCTCCCGAAACTGTGCCTTGCAGGATTGTCTTGGGCAAAATGCCGGATGATCGAGTGATATGTCCATACCATGTTTTTGCGTCGCCTTACTAAGGTCGGGAGGTCAGTAAAAGGCCCCCCGATTTCATTTTGAATTCTCTTTAAACTTCGGCATTCGTGATGCAAAATCTCTGAGTGACCCGAAAAATTTAAAAAAAAGCATCTCATTTCAACCGCCCTGATTCTTTTCTTTCCGTAAACCGCTGTTAAGGTCAAGGGGATCGCAAGCGTGTAAGAAATTGCCCCATGACCAAAACGCAATCAACTGATTTTGAGCTGGGGGCGATTAAAACTGTTTTACCCATATGGTTCTGAAGTTGGTCTTGCGGCTGGGTTTTTGGGCATTCGGGAAAGAGTTTTTTCGGGGCTAGATCCCTCATCTAGTCGTAAGAAAAGAAATCTAAAAAAGTGAAAACCGCCCGTGTTGTTTTGGTTTTTCTCCCTTCTCAAAAGGCTGACCCTTTTGTTTTTTTTGTTCCATCAATACGCCTTTAAATTAAATTTTTTTTCTTTTTGTTTTTTGTTTTTTTTTTGTTTGTTTGTTTCGGGTTCCTGTTTGCTTGAACGCGGGCGATCACACTTTTTTTGGGGATTCCCATTACATTAAAGGTTACGCCTGTTTTGGTCTTGTTTCTATTGAAACGCGTTTTTTGACCCCATAACTTTCGGGTTTGTTTTTTTTTTTCGGGGGGGGGGGGGGGGGGGGGGGGGGGGGTTCGAATTGTTTTTTTTTTTTCCCGGTTCCTTTTTGTTTGAACGCGGGGGGAATCACCCCTTGTTTTTTTGGGTTTTCTATCTCCCCCCTTTGTTTTTTAAAATTAAAATTATGACAAAAAACAAATCATGCAAGAGTAAAAAACGTCAATAACGACAAAGGGGAAAAAAAAACTTACCAATCTCTTAGCCGACAAAACAGTCCGCTACCTTATCAAAACACACAATTTCCCCCCTAAACCCGCGCCCCTTTTATAACGCCTGGGACTTCTACTCTTGAAGTTTTAGGTTCAAATCTCGCCGCAATGACTCGGCTTTGGGATGACCACATTTTTTTTTTTTCATGTGAAAAACTAACAGTGCCAAAAACGTTTTTGGGGGAAGCTCAAAGGAGTCTCCGGATAATTATCGAAATTGGGTGGACATGTATGCAATTTTTCCGAGCGCCCCTGACTTCGTCTTTTAACAAACGGCCGGAAAATCGTCACCTTGATGGAACAGCCACATGGAGAAAAACCGCGCAACACCCATCTATCAAACATTTTAAATACACCGACATAATCAACGCACCCTAGCACAACTTAAAAAAAACCAACGCGGGCACCACATTCATAAAACGATCACTCACATCACTGCAAAACATTCCCCTTTAAACTTCCTGCAGGCCCACCCCAACCATCATCATCATCTCATCATCATCATCATAAACATCATCAGTCCCCCCTGCGACAGGCCCCCCCAAAAACAAAATCAAAATCCCTTTTTTTGGTTGAAAAGTACATCCCCCCCAAAAGTCTCTGTCCCAGCCACCGCCGCAATTCCGTCCAATTTTTTTTCCCTCCCTGGGCAACCTATGCCCCCTTTTTCCCCCCAGCTTTCCTGTTGGTGACGGGGTGTTTTCCCCAATTTTTTTTTTACCTCATAAAATGTCATTCCTAAAAAGCCCCCAGCTTTTTCCAACCCTACCACTCCAACCATAATCCCCGCATAAAAAAACCATAAAAAGGGGGAACAGCAAACGAATAAAATGCAAACTTAAGCTCCACTGTACGATTTCATGGGGGGGAGGAAAATTTTTTGCAGAGAAGAATCGCTTACGTTGCCCCTTACAGCCCGGCCCGTTACAAAAAAACCTTGACCTAAAGTGTTAACTACAGCCATAAAATATAAAACTAAAACAACACAATAAAACAAAAAATGACACGTACCAGCACAAAACATAACATACATTTTCTTCTTTTTTTTTCAACAGTCATAAACAAATCAATCTTTAGTGTGACCCCCCGCAGGCGTTAGTCCAAATTTGTCACGAATCTACTGCCGGTTTTTTTGGAAAAGCATTAAAGTACCATGCCCCCCCCGGCCCCCCAATTTTAAAACCGGCGTCACCTTGACCCTTGCCCCCCTTTTAAAAGTGGGGGGTAAGTGGAAGGGAGCTGGGGAAATTTATTTTTAAAATTAATGGAATTTTTTTTTAAAAAATCTTAGCCAACAGCTACAGCCTACCAGGCTTTAAACCGTTTTTCAAAACTTTCACAATATTTTCAACAAAAGAAAAAGGAAAAGAAAATTAGGTACGTATATCAACATAAACTAAGGATTGCCTCGGGGCGTTGATCACCCCCTGCCCAAATTTATCAAACAGAGCAATTGCAAAAACAAAGCTGTTTAAAAAATTAATTTACGCTAAGGACAACTAAAACATATAAAAAAAGGGGCCCCTAAAGACCTAAAATTCTTCCACAAACTCCTTTCCCTAGACCCCAAAAAATGCACCAAAAACAGTACCCCAATTATCAATCTTAAGAAAAGTCCTTAAGATTTTATCAAACACGTACATGTGAAAGGACCGGGAAAGGCATAACATGAAGGAAGAAATGACAAAAAGCACGGGAGAAAGAAAGAAACAAAGAATGAAAGAAAAGAGGAAATTCTAGCACATATTTTTTTTCCCAGAGGGGGGGGGATACTAGTTTTACTGAAAGAGCCCCCCGGAAAGCCTATGGGTGGGGGTTTGGGGGCGGGCGTAAAAGGTAATGGAGTGAACGGTTACAAAAAACAAATACTAACGGAAAATAACCACCGGGGGTTTTTTGCCGATATACGGGATCAATCTGACAATGAATGTTTGTTGTGATGAATGGTTTGCAGATATTTTTTCTGATACTTTTTCCCTGTGGAATGGGGGAAAAACTCCGGAACTTTTGCATTTAATCGTCAAACACACAAAACGGGCCATCTGGACACGAACAAAAACACATCGTATCGATCTCTTTTTTTTTTCATCAGTTTCCAATCTTTTTTTTTTTTTTTTTTTTTCCTTTTTATCCTTCACATTTTTTTCGAGACTTTGGGTACAAATCGCCGTGAGACCCCAAAAACACGCTTTTTTTAATTAAAAATTTTACCTACGAACTTCCATCGTCCTTATCTCTCGTTGCCTCAAGCACCCATTTGCACCCCCCTTGTCCCCAGCCACTCTCCCAAGTCCGTCTAGTATTTCTCTTCTGGTCAACCGGGCCGGGTGCTCTTTTTCCCCCCAGCTTTCCCGTTTTGTGACCCCAAGGTGCCCAATTCCCCCCCTTTCCTCCTAAAATGGCCTGTAAATTTCCCCCTGTTTTTTTTCCTAATCTTCCCCCTTATGAATGATCTACTTGTGTCTGCCCCATCAAGATTGCCTCGTTTGTTTTCCCTTTGCTGCCAGGAACCTAAAAACATTCTTCTTAGAAACCACTCCGCAGCCCCCCCTTTTTTTGGCTTTGTTTGTTGACTGTCCCCCCCCTCACAACCGTAAAAAGCATTTTTGGTTCTATAAAACATTCAAGAACTCCTTCCGATGTTTTTTGATAGGCTTTTTTTTTCAAAAGAATGTTTTTTCATCTTTTTGAATGTTGTTTTGGGTGGCCGATTCGCTGGCTATTTCTGATGTGCATCTCCTTCGGTAAAAATGATCGTTCCCGGGAAATTAAACTTATCAACCTTTTCTCAAAGTTAGCCTTTTGCGTTTTTTTTTGCATGAGGGGAATTCATTTTTTTTTTACTGATCACCATGACTTCAGTCTACAGCTGTTTAGTTCCAACCCTTACCTAATGCTAGCCATTCGAAACCAAAGAAAAAAATAGCAAACACTTTAGAAAGGCTCCCCTTTCCCCCTTGGAGTAGAGGGCTCTCGGGCCCCAACCCAAAGGGGGCAAAAAGGGGCAAAAGCGAATGACCTCAAAATATGGAAATCAACTGCAAAAAAAAATCAGGTTTCCTACAGACAAGCTCCTGGGGCCAACTGGTGAGGGTTTTTTTTTTCAAGACTTATCTTTGGCGCTTTTTTTGGGAAAATCACACTCAAAAAAAACCTATTGGGTTTCTGTACGGAGCCATTTTTTTAAAAAAACCCAGCCCCAATCTACAAAACAAATACCTATTTTTTTTTAATGACGAAGCCTTTTAAAAAAAAACCCCAGCCCCCTTTGCATTCGCATGGAAAGGTTTTTCGGCCATGAGACGAAACTCAGATCAAACCTTACAAAGGAAATTGAAAGGGGGTGGCATCAGAGATCAAGGCCTTTGAAAGGGCCCTTTTAAGAAAGCATGGCGCCATGCAAAACAACACAAACGTTTTTACAGGTCTTATGCCAGACGAAAAAAATTTGCTTGCCCATCGAAAATCCCTTTCAGGGTGGATCATTTATGTTGGTTGCGCACCTAACAGGATCTCCTCTCGGGAAAAGAACTGGAAGAAACTGCCAATTTATTTCCCCATATGTGGGGCGACAAAAACGGCGAGAGAAAGAAAGGAGAAAAGGTTTTACGTTACTGTTAGGGTTTTTAAAAATTTTAAAGGGCCCAGCAGATTGCAATCAAACCATATCGGGGTATAAAACCAGTTCAAAACATACACAATGCTTTAACAGAAAAAAAAAAAGGAAAAGAAAATCAAGCCCCCACCCCCCCAAAACGCTCCCGCACTTTTAATCCAGAAGAAATGCCAGGGGGGCCGACCACCCCCCTCCAATGTAAAACGCCAAAAAAAGGGGATTTTAAAAAAAAACCACCTGAAAAAAACAAATTTTTCAACATAACAAGGGCGCTGAAAAATATACAAAAAAGGGCCTAAATTTTCCTAAAATGGAAAACGGCTATCTTGTTGCCCTGAGCCAAAAACACTGAACAATGTACCAAACATCATCCTAACAAAAAATACGCAAGGCTCATCGAACACTACATTGAATGGAGAAGCAAGGCAAAAAAATGACACAAAAAAAAAAAGGAAAACAAAGGGGGGAAGAAAGAAAAAAAAAAGAGATGAAAAAGAAAAAAACGGAAAACCTAGCACAGAATCCCTGAAGGTGGGGATACAATTAACCGAAAAAAGCCCCCCAAAAACCCCACGGGGGTAGAAGAAGAAGGGGGCTGGCCCCAAACAAAGTTTTAAAAACCGACAGCGCGTATACAACCAAAAATTTTCTCAGAAAAAAGTTTTCCAGACAAAACGGAAAGCACACGTGGAAAACAATACTTTTCCCCTTTTACACCAACTTTTACCCCGGTTATGTTTTACCCCTTTCCAAAACGAAGGATTTGATTCCACTGGGGGATTTTTAAAAGAAAAAAAGTTTCAAAAGCTGCGCGAAAAAGAAAACCAAAACACACCGTAGTTATTCTCGTTGGCGCCATAAACAAAAGGACTCAAAGTCAGGCCGACGGGTCAAAAATTGAACAACAATATATTTAGATTTTCAGTCGGAAAACCTAGATTCTACCTGCTCAAGTACTTCTCGACGAAGAAAAAAGGGGGACATTTTCATACCCCCGTCCCCGTTTGGGCAGACCAATAAGTGTCTTGCATGGGTTAACACCGAATACTAACGTTCTCGTTAAAAGGCGTCAAGCCCCCGGCTCCGTTTTTTTTGTAGCTTTCGAACATCAAACACCCCACACACAACCCCCACCAAAACCGGAGGAAAAACGACGTTTTTAGGGACTAAACCGCATAAAAACCGGCAAAACAAAAGCCTCAGAAAATAATCTAATTCAAAATGTTGTGGCTTAACCGATCAAACTCCAAATGCCGAACAAGGAAGGGGGGAAACACATTGCTATTTACTGGCAAATTGCCATTGGAAACGCAAGCAGGAAAAAACTGTCTTCTAACCAAAGCCTAAAGATGTTGGAGCAAGGAGGTGGTAACCACCGAAAAAACAACTCTTGGGTTTTTGAGAAGAAAAGGCCACAGCCCAAAAGGCAAAAGACCGAACCACTGAAAAAAACTTGCGCGTAAAAGTGAAAAAGACCAACAGAAACGTCATATGATTTTAATTAAATTTAGGTACAACGGGGGGTCGATAACATGGAAGAATTCCCTCCCAAGATAGAATTGGAAACCCCCGAGGTGTTTGACCCCTGGATGCCCCTAATTGAAACGAGGGGGGGGGGGGGGGGAATTTACTGTTTTTCTGGATATCCAAAAGATGGCGACGCAAAAGTGGGCCCGGGATCAACCTGCCAGCCCGGATCGGGGCCCCGGTCCCCAAAAGATTTAGGGGGGGGGGGCCCAAAAACTTGTTTGAATGGTGTCACAAACCTGTCTTCAAAAAAAAGGCCATTTGAACAATTTTTCAATTCTGCACAAAAGCTTCTGAACAAAACCCTGCATTCCAAACAGTAAGAGATTTCACAAAAATGAGCAAAGAAACTGGGTATGTTTTTTTTTTTTTGTTTTTTTTTTACATTCAAACAGAAGGGTTTCACTTCAAAATGTAACCTTTTGCTAACAGAAAACTTCGCCCTAAAAATTAACATGGACAGAAAAAAGGCAGAAAAAGCTGGAGGCAGAAGAAGAAGAAACAAGGCTTAGCCGAGAAAACAGCAGCAGCAGCGTAGTAGTAGAAGCGTAAAAAAGTGTATGCAGCAGCAAAAGCAGAAGCAGCAATAAAAATAATGCAATAGTAGTAGTAAAAAGTAGAAGAAGAAACAGCAACAGCACCCCACATACCCATAGTAAGCATAGAAATAGTGTAGTAGAAAAGCATATTTAAGGAGAAAGTTATAGAGGGAAAAAAGCATTATCCTTAGTAAAACAGAAAAAAAACAAAAACCAATGAAAATCAACACCAGATAATAAAAAGCCCTCACACCCATCACGAAAATGCTTTTCGTTAAAATAAAATCAAGTAACGAACGACATTCGGGCCCAAAAACCGAAAACCAAAATCCATGAAAACAACAAATGATAATGTTTATCCCAACAAAAAAAAACAAAAAAAAAAAGGCGAAAAAGTTCGGCAAAATGTCTTGTTTGACGAACACAAGAGACAAGAAAAAACAAAATACACAAACCCCAGGAAAAAAAAAACAATAAAACAGACAAAAAAATTTTCCCCATTTTCGTTACCCTTGAGAAAATCAGTTTTTTACTGGAACCAGGGAAAAAAAACGAAAGAAAATAAGAACGCCTTTTAATAGAACAAAACAAACAGGCGCAAATTTCGGCCAACAGACAAAACACAGATACAAAAAGTTCTCAAAATTTTTTTGTACAAGAAGTTTTTTGTCGAAAACTTACGCTTGACAAAGGCCCGTTGGCCGAAAATTTGCGCCTGTCTTGTTTTGTTTTAAAAAAGGCGTTCAATTCTTCTTTCGTGTTTTTTTTTTTCTGGTTCCTGGTTTGCTTGAAAGCGGGCAGCACCATGTTTTTGGAAAGTTTTTATTGTTTTTGTTTTCTTTTTTTTGTTTTTTTTCTTTAGAAGTTTTAGAAGTTCACAGAAACCCCAATAAAAACAAACAATAAAAAGATAAGGTAAGAAAAAAAAAAAGAAAGAAAAACGACAAAGAAAAATAAGAAGAAAACGAATTCCCCACTTGCATGGTTCAGACCCGTCCCCATGTCAAAGAATGCTCAATTTTCCTTTACACAAAAAAAATAAAAA
>JAPXFY010007824.1:0-10062 GCA_030674185.1 Monoplex corrugatus
CGATAAACAGTAGATTGTTAGGTTTTGTGAGGCTTTTTTCGCTGAAGGGGGTAGGTACTTGTTGGATATGTAGTTGTGTGCTTTGTGCTTGTGCGTGTGCGTGTGCGTGTGCGTTGTACTGGTGCGTGTGCGTGTGCGGTGTGTGAGTGTGTGCTTATGTGTGTGTGTGTATGATTTTGTTGTGTGTGAGAGAGACAGAGAGAGTGTGTGTGCAGTGTGGGGTGTGTGTGTGGGTCTGTGTGTGTGGTTGTGTGTGTGTGTGTGTGTGTGTGTGGTGTGTGTGTGTATGATGGTGTGTGAGTGTGCGCGCGCACAGGAGCTTTTTCTTTTATTTTTTGTTTGTTTGTTTTTGTTTTGTTTTGTTTTTTCTCTGCCCCTTCTTCTGTGATGCTTTCATAATGTTGCTGGCGTGTTCATTTTGGCTTTTTCAACACACCCCAACCTAAAGTTCATTCAGTTAAAATCCAGTATCAGGAAGTTTCTGAGAGCCAGCGATATCAAGCTGTCATCGGGTAAACTCTCTGGAGGAGGCTGTGCACTGTTGCCAGGTACTTTCTGGGGATTCAACAGTACGTGTTTTTACCTACTAAGACCCCTGTAAATATTCTACCACCATAACCTTCCAGTGACAGCATCCATGACCCACTGACACCAAAGACTCCGACTTGAGTTTACCTCTGTCGTGGGGGCGGTAGTGGAAAACTGTCATGAAGTCACTACAGGATCTGGATTGTGTCTTCTTCTTCTTCTTTTCTTTTTCTTCTTCTTCTTCTTCTTTTTCTTCTTTCTTCTTCTTATTCTTCTTCTTCTTCTTCTTCTTCTTCTTCTTCTTCTTCTTCTTTTTTTCTTCTTCTTCTTCTTCTTCTTCTTCTTCTTCTTCTTCTTCTTCTTCCCTTCTCTTCTTCTTTTTTCTTCTTTTTTCTTCTTCATTCTTCTTCTTTCTTCCTTCTTCTTCTTTTCTTCGCACTTTCTTCTTCGCATTCTTCTTCTTCGCATTCTTCTTCTTCTTCTTTTTCTTTTTCTTGTTTCTTGTTCTGTTCTTGTTCTTGTTCTTGTTTTTGTTTTTTGTTCTTCTTCTTCTTCTTCCTTCTCCTCCTCCTCCTCATTCTTCTTCTCTTCTTCTTCTCTCCTCCTCCTCTTCTCTCCTCTTCATCCTCCTTTTCCTCCTCCTCATTCTCCTTCTTCTTCTTCCTCTTCGTCTTGGTGGTGTCATTGGTCGTGGTCGTGGTAAATGGTGGATGTGAGATGATTGTTATAGAGTGTCCACTAATCTTTTGTTGTAAAAACAAATAGCACATTTTCAGAAAGTAAGAATGGGAGGAAAGACAGTAATCTTGTAGTGCTGATTTCGACTTGTTAGGAGGGCAATGAGACTTGTGATCTATGCCTTATTGCTGTTGCTGCTGCTGCTGCTTCTGTGTATTGCCATTGTTAGAAACGTTAGTGGTGAAGAAAAGTTAAGACTGACCCATCTGATTTTGTTCGATAGAAAACAAACACGTTTGACCTGAAGTGTTGTGTTTAGTTGTTATTTTTGTTTTGTTATTCTTAATGTGGTGGAGACCGGGGCGACGAACGACGACGACGATGATGATGAAAATGATTGAGACACGAACGACACGTGATGATGACGATGACAATGACGTTTTATTGGTTGTTTATTTTTTGTTGGCACGTGGTCTTGGTGGTTGGGGTGATGCGGATGAAAAAAAATTTTACGACGACAACGACAACAAGTATATGAGATGATGGTGATGATTTGCGTTATCATCACATCTCACACATCATCATCATGATTACTATTATTGCGCTGTTTTGTTGTTTTGATTTTTGTTTTGTTGTCGTTGTTCTGTATGAGATGAAAATATGATTGAGATGAGATGAAGAGAGAGACGACGAAGACACCTTTTTATAAAAAACCCCCCCCCCCCCCCCCCCCCTTTTATAGTGGAATAGGGGGTGATATAACAGAGTAGTAGTAGTAGTAGTGCGTATAGTGTATACAGAATTTTAGTTTTAGTAATTTTTATTATACGTTTCGCTCCCCACTCTTTTTAATTTACTTTTGCACGTTTTTGGGTTTTTTTTTTTGTTGTTAAATTGCGTTTGTTGTTTTTGTTGTTTTTTGATGCTTCTGCCGCCGCAGCGCTTATTGCAATTTGGGAACAAAAATTGAATGAAGGGGCGGTCCCTAGTTGTTTCCTCCAGCTGAAGGGGCAACAAAGATTTAATTGTTTCAATAATTGTTGTTTTGTTGTGGTTTTTGTTGTTGTTGTTTGTGTTGTCGTTGTTGTTGTTTTTTTGTCGTTGTTGCTTCTTTTCTTCTTCGTTTTTCTTCTTTTCTTCTTCTTCTTTTTCTTTTCTTTTTTTTCTTCTTTTTCTTGTGGCTGCTGTTGCGGGCTTATAATTTTTGTATGGTTGTGCTTTCGTTTGCGCTTTTGCGGGTGGTATTCGGGCCTCTGCAGTGGTTGTGTTGTTTTGGTGTGTGTGCGTTTATGTATACTAAAAACACACCACACACAACCACACACACGCACGCACCACACCACACGCACGCACCACGCACACACACGCACACACACACACACACACACCCCCAACACACAACCGTACAATATCATATTTTTCACACGAATTTGTCCTGTTTAGAATCGACATTTTTGAAGTAACCACCATCAAAGGAGTAAATACTTTTGCGGGGGGGATACTGACTTTCAACACGTTTTGTGTCCGATTCTTGCATATAGTTTGCAAGGAAAGTGCTCATTCCTCTTTCGGTTATTCGATGATCCTGTTTAATTTTTCAGCAAACCTATTAAGGAGTCTTGCCCCCTTTCCCTACAGATTTTGTTCAACTGTGGGGGGACGGTTTGATTCTGAAAGGCCACAAGGTTCCCCCTATGAAAAATTTTTGGGTCATAGAAAGGTTTTTGATAGAAATGAAATAAAAAAAGGATTGAAAAAGAAGCATGTTTTTCTTTTTTTTTCGTTTAGTTTTTTTTTTACAATGCCAAAAAACCCTGTCTTTCATTTTTCGTTTTTTGTTTGTTTTTTCTAATTTGCGTCAGCCTTCATTGTCTGTTTCTGTCTATCGTCTGTTCCCTGTATGTATGTATGGTTTTATGTTGTATGTATGTATGTAGTATGTATGTCTATGTCTACTCTATGTCTCTGTCATCTCTCTCTCTCTCTCTCTTCTCTCTGTCTTTCTCTGTCTCCCCCCTCTCTCTCTCTCTCTCTTTCTCCCCCTTTTTTTCTTCTTTCTCTATCTCCCCTCCATTTTCCTTCTCCCCTCTTCCTTCTCTCCTTTTTTTTTCTCTCTTCCTCTCTTGCCTTCTTATTCCTTTTTTTGTTTGTTTGTATGTTTGTTTGTTTGTTTGTTTTTTTATTTGTTTGTTTTCTCGTCTATTTCTTGACAAAATTTTTTAAATTTTTAAATGTTATTTTCCTTTTTTGAAACCGGAATCTATAAAAAAAACTTTTAAGTCACCAATTGTCAAATTCTACCCTCCCCCCCCCCCCATCTCTCTTTCCTTCGTCCTTCCTTTCTGTCCCTCCCACCTCTCTTTTCTCTTTTCTCTCTCTTTCTCTCTTTTCTCTCTCTTTCTCTCCTCTCTCTTTTTCCTCTCTCTCTCCCCTTTCCTTCTCTCTCCTCTCTCCTCTCCTTCTCTCTCTCTTTTTATGCTGCTGATTTTGGGGTTTGTTGCTGCTCTTATGCTATCTGAAAACAAACAGGAAGGCAGGGGTGTCTGTGAGCGTGTTGCCTGTCATGCGGGATGACAACAAAGAAATTTGCCTGAACCCTTGTTTTGTTGCTGCTGAGTGGTGTGTGGGGGGGTTGGTTGTGTGTTTTGTGTGTGTGTTGGTGTTGTGTTGTGTGTGTGTGGGTGGTGTGTGGGTGTGTGGGGTTTATGTGGGTGTGTGTTCCATTTTGAAACATTTTCTTAGTCTGATTCTCCTCCCCTCTCTGTCTCTCTGTCTCTGTGTTTCTCTCCCTCTTCTCTCTCCCTCTCTTCGTCGCCTGCTTCTGTCTTTTTGTGTTAAGTGTGGTGTGGTGGGATTTGGGTCTATGTTCATTTTTGAAAAATTTCTTTATTCGATTTTGTTCTCTCTCTTTTTATGTGTCGGTCTCTATGTGTGTCTGTTTCTCTGTCTCACTCCCTCTCTGTCTCTCTGTCTCCTTCTCTCTCTCTGTCTCCCCTCTCTTCTACTCCTCGTCTCTGCTCTCTTCTGTGTCTCTCTTCGTCTCACTACCTCTGTTGTGGTTTCTCTTGCTCTGTCCTCTCTCTCTTTTTTTCTCTTCCTCTGCCCTCCATCTCTGTACTTGTCCCCTTGCCTCTGTTCGTCGTCCTCTGTCTTTTGTCTCTCTTCCCTGTCTCCTTCTGTCTGTTGTTGTTGCCCTCTCTCTTTTCCCCTCTCTCTCTCTTCCTCGCTGCCCCGGCACTTTCGTGTCTTATTTTTTGAAAAAGATCAACGACAAGCAAAACTGTCTCTTGTATCTGTCCGTCTCTGTCCTCTCTATCTGCTTCTCTTTGTCCTTTTCCTGTACCCCTTGCTCTCGTCTCACTCTCTTTTCTCTTTCTCTCTTCTCTCCCTATTCCTTGTCATTGTCTTTTTAGTAAAAGTTAATCGTCATAACGTCTCTCCTTTATCTCTCCATCTCGCTCTTTCACTCTCTCCGTCCTGACTGTCTCTGACTGTTTATCGTGTGTCTGTGTGTCTGTGTGTTTGTGTGTCTGTCTGTCTGTCTGTCTGTTTCTTGCTGTCTCTGCTGTCTGTCTCTGTCTCTGTCTCTCCCCTCTCTGAAACTATTTATTCCGGGGTTACTGGAAAAAGACATATGCTTGTAAAGGACCCTCCTTTGTTTTTTATGGCTGTGGCCGATTGACTTTCCCCGAATTTATTGTGAAATGGACAACCCATTGCAAGCCACTTGTGACAATTGCCGCTTTGCATTTACTCCATAAGTTTAAACCCTTGTAGTATAAGAAACCTGTAAATCAGTATAAACAATTACTCTTCCTGATTTTATCAAATTACCGGCATAAACAAAATCTACGCACATAAATATACATGCGGCAAGGGGGGTTTTGAATTTCCACCAAATTAGGGGGCGGTTTGGTGAAAAAATGGGGGCACAAGGGTTCAGACTTCACGTCCAACTAAATTTAAGTTCCAGGGTTTTGTTCTCCTTTGGCGGTCTGACTAAGTTTTTTACCAGAAAATGAAAAAAAACACTAGTCCTTCGGAAAAGGGGCGAAAAAAGCAATCGACCTCGTCCCTTCTGGCCGCGTACCTAAGGACTCCACGGCATTTTAAAACGTAATTGCAGGGCTTCTTCTGGCCTGGGATAAAACACTGGAGAGACAGGTTGGTTTCCCCCTTTAAGCCAATTAGTCTTCTTGTCAAGTCTTGGTTTTAAAAAAAAGGGTCGCTGCATTGCGGCGACGCATTCTCAAAGGGGAGAGCCCCGATTTAATGTAAATCCACATGACAAAAGAAAAGTATGAATATGAATATGAATATGTATAGAATATTTTTATGAAAAAAAATAGAATAGAAAAAATCCGTGTGTTTTGTATGTTTTGGAAAAAAAATGTAGGGTGTATTTTTTGCAGGTTTTTCCCCCTCTGCGTTGTCCCATTCACCCTATCAAAGCCACTGTGGGAATTCTGGGTTTTGGTTTAGTTGAAATGACTTTTTTTTTTAATAGCTAGAACCGAACTTTTGTGCAACAAAGTTGAGTCTCCATCAACACAGTCAAATTCGTACCAAAGATCAATTCTGTTTTTCTCTTTCAACTACCCTCAAAGAGTCTGTCCGTTTATATTAAAGCAAAATGTTTTAAAAACCCAAACCAAAAAACTCCGACTCATAAACAGTCAAACTTAAGGTTAAAGTCTTTGGTCGATTGTTTTCCCTTTCTACACCCACTCCCCCTTTTTACTGAAAAATTACCGTCTCACTGGTCTCCCCCATTCTCCCTGTCTGTTTTTTGTCCCCGTCTCACTCTCACACACTACCCACCCCCCTCTCCCCCTTCCCCCTCTCTCTCTCCCTTCTCTCTCTCCCCCCTCTCTCTCTCTCTTTTTTTCTCCCCTTTTTCTCTCTCTCCTCTCTCTCTCTTCTCGTTTAAATTCATGTACGTCCCGAAGGAAACAATTGTTTTTGTGTTTAAACAGGCATCAAAAAAAAAGTCAATATCACCTGCGGGGTCGCTTTCCTTTGCAAAGTGTTTTTTTTTCCGCATCTTTTTATTTCTGGTTTGTAGAGAAAGCACACAGAAAACCCTGTCCATTCAGTCTTGAACCCTTTAAAGTTTTCATGGGATTAATCAATGTTTTATGTCTTCCCCCTTTGGGGGTTTCGTCATTCTGCGGTCCTTTGGATTTCTAAAAAAACTGGAAAAATATAGTGTTGCAAATTTAAATTTGGAACTTTTAAAAGGGTTTAATAGAGGGGGGAGACAGGGAAAGAGAACAATGTTTGACAAAAAGCCTGACTTTATATGTACCGTGGTTTTGATCGTTTTTTTCCCCCATTATTGATTTCGCCGTCATCGGGGTTTGGAAAAGCCATTGTGTTCAAAGTCTTTTTTCTTGACGTAATTTGTATTGTGTCAAACATGGTAAATCAAAACAAGTATTAATGTTATTTCCCCACTACCGAGAATGAACAAAAAAAAAGGTCAGTTTGTAAAACAGCTTTTTTTTTTTGTTTTGATTTTCCAATATTAAACATGTTTCAGTTATCAAACCCTTGAAGGAAGATTTAACAACCAATTTGACGAAATAATGAAAACAGAGGATGTCAAATAATTTTTTTCACAATGTGCCCTTTCGAAAACGGAAACATGTCAAAAGAATTCTTACAAGTGCCTTTTATACAAAAAATTATTACACAACAATTTTCCCTTTTTTTTTAAAAATAATGACAGAGCAATCCATTTTTGTACAATATATGGCAAAAAAAGCTCTGACAACATAGTAAGAAAGCTCTCCACATGTCTGTATTCTTCACCCTTTTTGTTTTCCCTTTTGCTGTCTCTCTTGTCTCTGTCTCCCTCTGTCTCTCCTGTCTCTCTCTCTCTCTCTGTGCTTTCTCTCTATGTCTCCCTGTCTTCCTCTATGTCTCTCTTTCTGCTGTCTCTGCTCGTCTGTCTGTCTCTCTTCCCCCCCCCCCTTCTCTCTCTCTCTCTCTTTTCTCCCTCTTTTTAATTCGTGTTAGTCCCCGAAGGAATCAATTGTCTTCTTAAAAAGGGCATCAAAAAAATGTCAAAATCACCTGCGGGGTCGCTTTCCTTGCAATGTGTTTTATTGTTTCCGCATCTTTTTTAAAAACTGGTTGTAGAGAAAGCACACAGAATCCCCCTTGTCCATTAGTCCTGAACACCCTTTTATTTTCATGGATTTAACAAGATTTTACGTCTTCCCCTTGGGGCTTTCGCCATTGCTGCGGTCCCTTTGGATTTCTAAAAAAATGGTATGGCTCAGTGTTGCGAATTTAAATTTGGCATTATTTAATGGAATTTATAGGGTGGTGGGGTTACAGGGAAAAAAAACAAAATTTTGACAAAGGAATCTTACTTTCTAGAGCAGTGGTTGATCGAAATTTTTTCCCCCTATTAATTTTCCCGTTAACGGTTTTAAAAAGCCCCGGTGGGTCAAAGGCTTTTTTACCTTTTACACAATACGAACTTGTATTTACAAACATGGTAAATCAATACAAACATTTTTATTCTTTCCTACAATTTAGAAGAACAAAAATAGGTCGTTTGCATAGACAGTCATTTTTTTTCTTTTATATAAAAAAACATGTTTTCATGTTGTCAAAACCATTTAAATCTTTTTCCCCCCATGGTCCAACAAGCGACTTCCCGTACGACCGCCCTGGTCCATTTTGCATTGGAGGGGTTTATGCCAAAAAAATAACTTTTCACGTGGGTACAAAGCTTCTGTAGCTCCACTGGGAATGCAGGCGACTGGCTATTTTAAACTTTACCCAGCGACCTAGTTTTTTTCGCGAAGGCCCAAGTGTGGGGGTTTGCTAACTGTCGGAATTTACTTTTTTCTCCGAATTTTTTCTCCAAAAAGATGCAAATCGAAGCTTTTTCCTATCACCCATAGAAAAAGCAAACAGCTGACTTTTTTTTGGGATGGGGTTTCCATTGCTTTTCCTATTTATTTTAAGAACGGCGCACAACCAATTTAAATAGGGGCAGTATACAATAATAAACCGTATGAAAAAAAATTTTTTTTCTTTTTATCATATGAAATCGTGGGAAAAATCTATCAAGTCATGAAAATAAGCAACATTCATATATAAATACAACATCTGCCCTTTACACAGCAAAACAAGTAAGTGAAATCTTTAAAAAAAGTTTTTTGAGATATAAGCTTTTTAAAAAAACAACTGCGCTGCAAAATTGGGGGCCCAAAAAAAACTTGGCATGAGGAGTGCCGTTTTTTTTTGGGGAAACTTGGGGGGAAAAGTTAAAGGGAACAAGATTTAAAAAAAAATTTTACAAAAAAATAGATAAAAAAAATGAAATAGTCATGTTAATTCTCTAATAGGGCCTTTTGTATAAAAACATTATAAAATATTTTTATTTAAAAATTGCTACGACAATCTCCCTTATATACTAAACGTATTAGAGAAAATCCAATTTTGTTTTCTCGTGGTCAGTGCAACCCTTTAAAGACCCTTTAGTTTACATAAACGTTGATGGCACGAAGTAATGGAAACATGTCGCAAAAAAAAGAAAAAGATAAAAATAAATCAAGGAGAATCATTATTTAATTCTGTTTACATTGGATTTTTTGACAGAAAAAAAAAAGAAAATGCATAGAAACGAAGAGGGGCTGAAGAAAAGGGGAAAAAGCAAATAAATAACAATTTTGGTTTTCAATATAGCAAAAATCAAAAATTTTAAAAGAACTGGACGCTACTGCCAAAGATTTTCGCAAGCAAATATCAAACTCGTCACACATGTGCGGGTAACAACAGACAGTCTATCTCTAAGCCAAGAAAAATTTCCCTATAAAAAAATTTTAACAAAAAAATGCACTTTGATGACACTGTAACAGTCAAATATTTTAATGTCATTTAGAAAGTGTTTTTCACAAATCATTTCAAAGTGTTGATTCAGGTTGTGTTTGGTATGTGTAACCTTGAAAACCCCAAAAGCTTATAAAAAGAACGGTAAACCGTTTAACCAAATTTTTATAAAGATCCAAAACAGCAGAATAAATTGTTAAACTTTTTTTCACACACGATACACACACAGACTTACCACACACAGAGTAAAAACACACACACCCGCACACACACACACTCACACACCGCCACACGCGCACGACGCCATAACACACACCACGCCACAAAACCCCCACGGCACACACCCCACGCAACCACACACACAAAACAAAAAACACAAAAACACAAACCCCAAACACCCCCACTCACACCACACACACACCAACTCCCCACACACAACACACACACAAAACACACACACCAAAAACACACACACACAAAACACCCACACACACACACACACAACTTTGCTTTTTTAAAAAGATTGAAAAAAAAAAAGTAATGAATATCCTTCTGTCAAGTTTTGATGTCGTTTTTTTTTGTTTTTTGTGTTTGTTTTTTTTTTTGCGTTGTTGTTGTTGTTTTGTCTGGTTTGTTGTTTAACTTGACGACGCAACATGGTTGGCATCAAAAAGCTTCAATGTTTACATTTTCTTTTAAAGAACAGGAAAACAAACAACTGTATATGTACAGACAAGCAGATAATTCAAAACTTAAAGGCTTTGCTTATATTTTTTCTTATCCCCACCACATCTTGCTGTCACTCCAACCCCTTGTATTTCTCTCTGTTCTTTCTATCTTCTGTCTGTTGTCTGTCTATCTTCTGTCTGCCTTCTCTCTCTCTCTCTCTCCCCCCCCTTTTCTCTCCCCCCCCCCCCTCTCCTTTCGTTCTCCTTCTTCCTTTTTTTTCTCTCTTTTCTCTCTCCCTTCTCATCTCCTTCTTCTCTTCTCTTTCTTCGTCGCTCT
>JAPXFY010007825.1:0-10060 GCA_030674185.1 Monoplex corrugatus
TCTCGTTGTTGTCGTTGCTGTTCTTCTCGTTGTGGTCCATGTTATTGTTATCGTTGTCGTTGTTGATCTTCTCGTTATCGTCGTTGTTGTTCTTCTCGTTGTCGTAGTTGTTCTTCTCATTGTCATAGTTGTCCTTGTTGTTCTTTTCGTTGTCGTCCTTGTTGTTCTTCTCGTTGTCGAACTTGTTCTTCTCGTTGTCGTAATTGTTGTTCTCGATGTCGTCGTTGTTCTTCTCTTTGTCGTTGTTGCTGTTCTTCTCATTGTCGTCGTTCTTCTGTTCTTCTCGTTGTCGTCGTTGTTCTCGTTGTCGTCGTTGTTGTTCTCGTTGTCGTAATTGTTCTTCTCGTTGTTGTTCTTCTCGTTGTCATCCTTGTTGTTCTTCTCGTTGTCGTCCTTGTTCTTCTCGTCCTTGTTCTTCTCGTGATCGTTTATGTTCATTTCGTTGTCGTCCTTTTGTTCTTCTCGTTGTCCTTGTTGTTCTTTTCGTTGTCACCGTTGTTCTTGATGTCGTTGCTGTTCTTCTCGTTGCCGTCCTTGTTATTCTTATAGTTGTTTTTGTTCTCGTTGTCATCGTTGTTCTTCTCGTTGTTGTCGTTGTTCTTCTCGTGGTCGTCCTTGTTGTTCTTTTTGTGGTTGTCCTTGTTGTTCTTCTCTCTCGTGGCCGTCCTTGTTCTTAGTTGTCATCGTTGCTGTTCTCGTTGTCGTTGTTCTTCTCGCTGTAGTTATCGTCGTTGTTATTCATAAAACTACCATAAAGACATGTGCACTTGATCCCCTTCCATCTGTTCTTTTATCCCAATTGATTCACGATTTGCTTCCCTACATCACTGTCATTGTAAATGACTCTCTCACTTCTGGATGTTTTCCTTCTATTCTCAAGACAGCTATTGTTCAACCTCTTCTAAAGAAACTCTCCCTTGATCCTGAAAACCTGAAAAACTACCGTCCTGTTTCCAATCTGTCCTTTCTTTCTAAGATTATTGAAAAGATCGCACTTCTCCAACTCCAGGAACACCTGGATTGCAACAGCCTTCTCTATCCTTTGCAATCTGCCTATCGCTCTGGTCATAGTACAGAGACTGCTCTTTTGAAGATTGTGAATGATCTGCTATCTACTCTAGACAATGGTCAGGTGTCCCTTCTCTCTCTTCTTGATCTCTCTTCTGCCTTCGACACTATTGATCACAATACTCTTCTTTCTCGACTCCAGAATATTTTTGGTATCTCTGGCATTGCTCTGTCATGGTTTCAATCCTACCTTTCTGGTCGTGTACAAGTTGTCTCCATAAATGGTGTCTCTTCTAATCCTACCATCTTGAAGTACGGTGTTCCTCAGGGCTCTGTCTTAGGCCCTATTCTCTTTATTTTGTACACTCAGCCCATCTCTGACATTGTAGCCCATCATCACATATCCCATCACTGTTTTTCTGATGACAACCAAATCTACATGTCTGGCCATCCCTCCACTATCCCTTCTATAATTCAACGCACACAGCTCTGCATTTCTGACATAAAGTCTTGGATGACATGCAACAAACTCCAGCTGAATAATGACAAAACAGAATTTATATTTATTGCATCAAAGCGACTTCTGTCTACTGTGCCTATCCCTGTTTCTATCCAGCTTGAAGACTCGGTAATCCACACTTCCACATCCGTGCGTAATCTTGGAGTTGTACTGGACCAAACTCTTTCCTTCCACAGCCAGGTATCCTCTGTCTGTCGTGCTTGTTACTTAGAACTTCGACGGATCAGTTCTGTGCGTCATCTTCTATCTGAAGAAAGCACTATAACTCTCATTTCTGCACTCATTCTTTCCAGACTCGACTACTGTAACTCGCTTCTTGCTGGCTGCCCCCAAACACTCTTATCCAAATTGCAAAAAGTTCAAAATAACGCTGCTCGCCTTGTACGGAAATGCCCAAGGTCAACTCATGTTTCCCCTCTGCTTCGAACTCTACACTGGCTTCCTGTTCGAAAGCGCATTGACTATAAACTTTCCCTCCTATGCCATAAGTCTCTGGCTGGTCTAGCTCCCCCCTATCTTTCTGATCTCCTGACTGTTTACATTCCCTCCAGAGAGCTACGCTCTTCTACTGATGCCCACCTACTTAGAATCCCACGCTTCCGCAACAAAACTCTTGGTGAACGTGCTTTTTCTTATCAGGCCCCCTCTATTTGGAACAAACTTCCCTTTCCTCTCCGCTCTACCTGTACCCTTTCTTCGTTTAAGTCCAGTCTAAAAACCACTCTTTTTAAATCCTAGCCTGTAGTTCTGTACTCTTACTTCAGCTGCCACCTTGAAATCTGTGCCCGCGCGCGTGTGTGTGTGTGTGCGGGTGTGTGTGTGTGTGTGTGTGTGTGTGTGTGTGTGTGTGTGTGTGTGTGTGTGTGTGTGTGTGTGTGTGTGTGCGGGTGTGTGTGTGTGTGTGTGTGTGTGTGTGTGTGTGTGTGCGGGTGTGTGTGTGTGTGTGTGTGTGTGTGTGTGTGTGTGTGTGTGGTGTGCGTGTGCGTGTGTTGTGTGTGCGTGTGTGTGTGTGTTTACTGTAAGCGCTTAGGGCTTTTTTTAGATTAAGCGCCATAAATGTTCACTATTATTATTATTATTATTATTGTTGTTCTTCTCATTGTCGTAGTTGTCACCGTTGTTGTTCTCGTTGCTGTTCTCGCTGCCGTCGTTTTTGTTCTTCTCGTTGTCGTCGTTGTTCTTATTGTCGTCGTTGTTGTTCTTCTCAATGTTGTTTTGTTCGTTGTTGTTCTTCTCGTTGTTCTCGTCGTTGTTCTCGTTGTTGTTGTTCTCGTTGTCGTTCTCGTCGTTGTTCTGTTTTTGTTGTTCTCGTTGTTGTTCTCCTCATTGTCGTCGTTGTTCTTCTCGGTGTCGTGTTGTTCTCGTTGTCGTCGTTGTTCTTCTCGCTGTCGTCATTGTTCTTCTCGTTGTCGTCGTTGTTCTTCTCGTTGTCGTCATTGTTGTTCTTCGCGTTGTCGTCGTTGTTGTTCTTTTCGTTGTTGTTGTTCTTCTCGTTGTCGTCGTTGTTCTCGTTGTCGTCGTTGTTGTTCTTCTCGTTGTCGTCGTTGTTGTTCTTCTCGTTGTCGTAGTTGCTGTCGTTGTTCTTCTCGTTGTCATAGTTGTCGTTGTTCTTCTGGTTGTAGATGTCGTCGTCTTTGCTCTTCACGTTGTCGTCGTCGTTGTTCTCGTTGTCGTCGTTGTAATTCTTCTCGTTGTCGTTGTTGTTTTCCTTTTTTAGCTTCTTTGTTCTCCTTTATTGGTATAATTGTTCTTGATGTACTTCTTATTCTCGATTTTTTCCCGTTTACTGTTCTTCTTCATGTCGTTCTTGGCATTTTGCTGGTGGTGTTTTTGTCGCTGTTGTTATCATTGATGTCCTTTTTCTGTTTGTTGTCGTTCTGCTTCTCATCGTTTCTGCTCTTGCTGTTCTCCTGATTTGCTTGTTGCCACTGTTTTTGTTTCCATTTCTGTTCCTCCATGTTGGATTTTCTTTATATTGCGTATTGGTCGGCTTTTCTTCTTGTTTTGTGTGTTTCTCTACTTGTTTGCGTGTTTTTGTTTTACATGTAATTTTGGTTTTGTGTTGTTTTCTTTTACAGTGCAAGCTTTGTGACGCTCAGTTTCATGCCGTATCTGTTGTTGTTCTTGTGTTTTGTTGTTATATTTCCCTCTCCTTCTATTTTTCTTGTTGTCCTTGTTCTTCCCTTTTTTGTTCGTTTTCCCTTGTGTGTGTTTTTTCATTTCCTCTTCATATTTTTGTCCTTTTTATTTTAAATATTTTTCTCGTGTTTTGTTTTCTTTGTTTTTCTTGTTTTCTTGTTTGGTTTCTCCTTCTTTGTTTTTTTTCTTCTGGTTTCTATAACATATATAATGGAAGACTTACTTGATTTTGATCTTCCTGCTGCTGCTTTTTATGATGCGTGGTCTGAGGTCATTACGGGCAAACTGCAACAGTGAGAGACCAAAATTGTATGCGCAAAGACTTACACAAAATACGTAAATAGACAAATAGAAAAATTTTAAAAGTCCAAATGATTTAATAATGGATACAGATATGCAAGGTAGACAGTGGATGCATGCGTAGACATGTCGATAGACAGGGGCGGACAGATGGATGGAAGTGCAAAATTCCACGACAAAAGAACTGCCTCTGGCAAAATCGTGTAGAAAACTCGCTTTCATAATAAAAAAACAAACAAACATGCACACACCGCAAAAACAATTAAAACCGGCAATCAGTTAGTCATACGCACTTAACATACAAACAAGCTTATTAGTCTCTGAACGGTTGCACAGTCGCACGAATCTGGAACAGATTCAAAAGGAAATAGCAGATAGAGTGTTCTGGAAACTTAAGGAGCATTTCAGGTCATTGCACTCAAATTAGGGATTATTTCCGTTTATGTTTAAAAATGGACTCCACTTGGTTTGAAGGATGTACAATTTTGCGCTGTATAACTAACATTTCACAACAAGAAAGAAAATCTCAGTTGGACAATTTTCTCGTCGCTTTGATCGAACAAACTAGACTGGATTGGATGGCATTGGGTTCATTGTTTTTGGACGTAACGCAGTTTTACCACGTGAAATGGGAGTTGACCTTCATGGAGAAAGCACATCGCCATCGCACGGCACCACCTCCCTTTGTTATATCTATTAGCATGTACTTTTGTTTACATTAGGGTGTGTTTTTTTTTGCCAAGGAAAACTACTTTCCTGCCGCAGGTTTTTCAACACAAAGCACATCACCATCGCACGATGCCACCTCCCTTTGTTATATCTATTATGTATGTATTTTTTTGTTTACCCAGGGGTGTTTTCTTTTGCCGAGGAAAAGTTTGCTCCCGCAGATGTTCAACATGCCCAAAATAATTGCTGCTTACAGCATCTCCGTTTATTACTATCATTATTACTGTTTAAAGCCCAGCTGCCAGCTGCCTGAGCAGAGCTATATCAGTGCTACAACCGTAGCAAAATGTACACATCTCGATGACCCTGACTAAAAAAATGGAAAGGAAATTAAGTACAGATAACAATGCCTTCGCATACTAATCTAAAGATATGCTCCCGGCATTGATCATTCCCTTAAATTTATCTCCATGGGGTTTTAAAAACAAAACCTGAACACAAACATAAAGATCACTAACGACATTAAAACATATAAAAACATGGTCTAAATTACCGAGCATTGCCTCTGTCTATCGTGTTTCCTTAGAGCCAAAATGTAGTTAATATCGGTACCAACAACCAATATCAATAGAAAGCATGAAAGAATGCACAGAACACAAATAGGTCAATAGACCAGCATAGCAGAATATTATAGGAAGAAAAGATAGAAAGAAAAGGAACAACGAAGAAACAGAGAGAATGAGAGAAAGGGGGAAGTTTCTAGCACTGAATTTTCCGAAGGTGGGGATGCCATCTGTACTAAAGATCCTCCGGCATCCACACCCGACCCCACACCACCCCTTTTCGGGTACAGCATTTTGGTGTAGTGTGTCATCTGAAAGACTAGCACTCAGACCACCGCTCAAGGTGTAGTGGAGGAAGGAGAAAAATCGCTGTCCGATGGGACTATAACTTGGATTTCTAGGCGCGTACTCTTTTCACTAGGCCATACTCTGTTTTAAATACAGATTTTTGGATTGTGGCTTTCGTAGTGTTTGTCACATGAAACCAGAAGAATCAACACAGCGTTTGAAACTGTGTGGTCAAGTTCACAACAGATGACCATCTCTGTACTCCTCGGTGGTATACTTGTCAATATCACAGCTTGTTAGGCAAGAGGACTGGGGTTCAATTCTCCGCCGGTGATTTTTTTTCTTAAGTTAGGTAGAAACCTCAAGATCTCGCCTATGAGAAGTGTTTAGTAGTGGTAGGCCTCCGTCAGTCGACGTCGACTATGAATGATGCGCCCTAGTGTCGTGTCGATTCGAGTTGACGCCTCTGGAACAGGCATCCGCTGTGGTTGGTAAGGCTGATGCGGGAAAGGCAGTCTTTGCGACATTGGATGCATGTATGGATGCTGGCATGGGATTGCCTTCACTAGAGCTTGCTTTCCACCTGACTCTCACCTCGGCTGCTGTGTCTTCCCAGCTCTCAGTGTTGATGTCCAAAGCTTTCATATCGTGCTTGCAGGCTAGGCGTCTTTTGAGAGCAGTCAACAGATCTCTTGTCGGAGGCTACTTCACCGTAAAGGTTATCCTTTGGGATACGGCCATCCTTCTGCCGCACATGGCCAAGCCAGAGCAGCCTGCGTTGTCTGAACAGTGTGTGCATGGTGGGAAGACCAGGGCATGCTAGGACCTGGGCATTTGGTAATTTGTCGCTCCACATATTCACAGACAGCAACTTAACGCACGTGCGCTTTTAAGGACGGGCACACGCATGCACACACATACATACACACACACACACACACACACACAATCACTCACACGCACACATACACACAAACACGCGTGCACACGCACATACACACGCGCACACATACGCTCACACACACGTGCACATACACGCACGCACACACTCACACACACACGCACACACGCACGCACGCACGCACGCACGTACACGCACACACACACACACACACACACACACACACACACACACACACACACACACACACACACACACACGTTCTGTTCATTTACCTTCATCTATTGCATGCAGGGCCTTTAGAGGTGTGGCTGTGTGGTTTGTCAGCCACATTGACAAAGGCAGACGTCAGTTTCCGTTCTGGGGATGTCTGGAATAGTATCCAGCTTAGACGTTGTTCATGAAGTTTCGTCAGTCATCTGTCAAGAAGGAGAAGGTATCAAATGTATTCCTATTATCTGTGCGTGTGGTGGTGGTGGTGGTTGGTGATGGTGTGGTGGTTGTTGGTGGTGGGTGATGGTGGTTGGTGGTGGTGGTTGGTGGTGGTTGTGGGTGATGGTGGTTGTGGTTGTGGTTGGTGGTGGTGGTTGTTGGTGGTGGGTGATGGTGGTTGGTGGTGGTTGGTGGTGGTGGTGGTTGGTGGTGGTTGTGGTTGTGGTGGTGGTGATGGTGGTTGGTGGTGGTGGTTGTGGTGGTTGGTGGTGGTGGGTGATGGTGGTTGTGGTTGGTGTCTGGTAGATGGTGATGATGGTTTCCTCCTACGTTGATTTCATATTTACATTCATGAGCAGAGAAAATTTCATGTAAAAGAATGTTTTGTCCGTTATGCTTTTGTACATGTACAAGGTCTGTACAGACACACATTAATGCAATTTGTTGTATACGTATATTTGCAGAAGTGTGAAGCAGGACTCCTGCCAAAGTTGAAAGAGGACATGCAGTGTCTTCATCTGAGGGAGACACGATGGGTGAGCAGACACCATCCAGCATCGTCTCAGCAAGACCATTAACATGCTCAGAATGCTGAACAACGTGTGGAGGTTCCCCCAAATCATCATGTGCCCTGCCGCATGGCGTTGGCGATCATGGCCCTCCATCTTTTGTCGCTGCAAGTACATCTCCCACCTTCTTTCTTCATCCACTCTACAAATCAGTCCAGTATTTTCTCCCTAGGTCCACTTTGTGCTCTTTTTGCCTCTTCCTTTCATGTTGTGACTAGGTACTCTAATTTCTCTTGCCTAATGAAATGTCCTCTAAATGTTGCCCGTCCTTCCTCAATCCTATTCATTAATGTTCTTTTTTTATTTGCTTCTTTCAAGACTGTCTCGTTTGTTTCCTTTGCTCTCCATATAACTCTTAACATTCTTCCTAGAAACTACGTTTTAGCTGCCTCAATCTAGTTGATTTTGCGTGCTGATTGTCCACGCTTCGCATCTGTACAACAAGATCGGTTCTATATAACACCGAAGAACTCTCTCCGGTGCCAATCGACAGGGATCTGTCGTCAAGAACGCTGAATGCTTTCTTAGCCTGTCCGGCTCTGCTGGCCATCTCCAAAGTGCATCCGCCGCCTGGTGAGATGATTGGAGGACTGGATGACATGGTGGTCGGTGAAAGACAAGAAGTCCCCTCATGCAGAGTGACAGCAGATGGCACAGCGTGATGGGACAGGTTGAAGGGTTGAAGGGTTTAATTTCTGGGAACAGTCATCTCACCAGTTCCCTCAAATGCAATACAAATACACAATGGAATTGTACCGGGGCCGTGTCTTTTTCACCCCACTTTAAGGCTCAGAATGATGGAGGATAACAGACAGCGACATTATCAAGCTGTCAACACTACACACAAGAAATGATTTGAAGAAGCAGAGGAATCATCTGGCCTAACACCATCTCCAACCAGTAACTACTCGAAGAGAGCAGAATCACATTATCCTGACTGCCCTTCACTGGACATAACAATGAAAAAATAACAGTAAGGAACCAAATCTTGATTCAAGATTCAAATCAAAACACGCACCCCCATCATTCACCAAAGCAATCACCAACAACGACCAAACCCCAAGGACACAAACGCACGCAAACTGGGTGGTGGGTGTTGTGGGGAACAGGACAGGAGTAGGGCGTGTGACCCCTGACCCAAGCCGTCATCTTCTGTCTCACGCACACACACGCACACACGCGCGCGCGCACACACACACACACACACGCATGCACGCGAATGCACTCACACACACGCACGCACGCACGTACACACACACGCACGCATACACATACACGCACACGCACACACACACACACACACACACACACACACACACACACACACGATGCTAAGTTATAGAGTACACCCAAGCCTGTTTGACAAATGGCCCCTGACCCAAACTGTCTTCTGTCACTTTTTCCCATCAAGACCCCAGAAAGGCAACAAGACTAATTGGGTCTGAAAGGAAGGGAATTGAGAAGTGAACCTTTATCTCCAATACCGGTAGTTTTTTTGTTTTCTTTGCCAGGTCAGCCGGGCGAATGTTCTGCTCTTCACGACTTTCAACTGCCGTGGATTCTTTAGGGTGCGAAGGCCAGAAGGTACGCGAGTTCGATTCGTTTTTCATCCCCTTCCGAAGAGCTAGACGTCCAGTTCGATTTTCAGGTTAAACTAAGGAGAAAAGACGACACCTCTTACGGTAAACGAACCCTGGAGCCACGAATTTAGTTAATGGCAGGCGAACGTCTTAACCAGTCTGACACTTTTTTTGCACGAAGGAAAACGCGAAAGAAGAAGACCAAGGATTTCATTTCACGAACAGAACAAGGAGATCTCAAGGCCCTGAAGGACATACACAGGCCGACTCAGAACAGAGGAGGGGAGGATCTTCAGTGTTCTAGATGCCAACGATGTATTGGGCTGAGTCAGTCCGTCATCAGATGGAGAATAGTTTGTTTAAGTCGGCATGACCAAACCATGACCCAGATTCAACTATATTTCCTTTATATATATCGAGATAACACACACACACACACACCACTCACAACACACACACACACCACTCACACACACACACACACACACACACACACACACACACACACACACACACACACACACACACACGCACGCACACACACGTACACACATGCAAACATACATACATACACATACACACACACAACGCACACACACGCACGCACGCTCGCACACACAATCGCACACGCTGAACGCTGCACGCATGAGTATATATTTTAAATCAATATTAATCCGAGCATACACAAAAAATTCACTGATCAGTATTATGCTTGACTGTCAAGTCATTAAGTCTCCATTATGATACTGTAGTAGAGGTCCTCTCTCTGTCTTTCTCTCTGTCTCTCTGTCTGTCTCTCCTCTGTCTCTCTCTCCCCCCCCACTCTCTCTCTCCTTCGCCCCCGTCTGTCTCTCCCTAGGATACTTTATAAAGGAGTACAGGTAAAGAAAAAAAACCCACACACACACAAACAAAAAAAAACAAGGAAAGGAGGAAGGCAAAATAGAATAGCAACAAAACGATAACATTAAAACACACACAAAACATTTACGTACCACTCCCCCACACTATAAACACACACCACACACACACACACACACTCCCTTTGTCTGTTTGTTTGTCTGTCTGTCTGTCTATCTGTTTATCTGTCT
>JAPXFY010007826.1:0-10057 GCA_030674185.1 Monoplex corrugatus
ATGCAGCAAATACAAGTAGTTGTTTACATGATGTTTTGGACAGATGTGGTCTGATGGAAGCGATTCTGCCAAGGTCTTGAGAAGAACAACGGCAGTAGGCCGAAAATGTGCATCTGTCTTGTTTGGTTGTATTAAATACGCGTTCTGATTCTTTTATCGTGTCTTTTTCAGGTTCCGGCTTGCTTGAACGCGGGAAATCATACTTGTTCTGGATTACGGCAATTTTGCTGACGTTCTTGCATACATAAACTTCGGTCAGTTTTGAGCCTGAGGTATTTTACAGAGATGTGGATTGAAATATCAGTACCTCCAATATTTGCAACTTGTCAATCAACCCTAGTAGATAAATAGTGCTGATAGGTAGGAAGTACTTCCGTTTTGTTTCTATTCAGCTTAGTTTGTTGCTGTTCACTTACACGGCACAATAGATTATTAGTGCATGTATGGCGCTATCTTAAACAGAAGATTTCATAATTGGGGAAAAAAGACAATTTTGACAGCTCTGTGGCATTTTCGAATTTGTGCAAAGCAGTCTAGAGCAGTTTGTGTTATATAGAACCGATACTGTTGTGCGGTTGTGAGGCGTAGACAGTCAACACGTAAAGTCAGAACAAGATTGAGGCAACTGAGGACAGGGAGGGTGGGATATGTACTTGCAGCAACAGGGGATAGATTCGTATGGAGGGCCCATGATCGCCAACGCTGATGGGCGTGCATGCTGGATGCTTTTATCTTTCCATAAGCCAGCCACTGACATGACGTACAGGATCTTTACGTGAACATTTAACAATCTACATGTACATACGCGTTTACACGAAGCTGGTTTAGGCAGGTCTGCACTCATGAATGTCTGATGCATTCTGTGCTATGCTTTTGATTCTTTCATTCACCCACTTTACAGCATTACTACTTGAAATTTTGGCTGCCCTTACTACTCTCTGGGTCTCTGTCCTCCACGTCTGTCTTTCCTCAACCAGGTCGAACATCTCTAGACTGCTACGACCTGTCTTCTTCTTGATGTTTTCTAGGTTGTTGGTTCGATTCTTTGCTAATGTCAAATATCCGCTGAATGCCACTCTATGCTATCGCTTCTTCGTTGGTGTTAAAGTGTCCCTTGGTATCTTTACTGATAGTAAATATCTGCTGCACGCCATTTGTGACACAACATTTTTATTGATGTTAAATATCTGTTGTATACCATTTTTGTGCCAAAACTTTGTTGATGTTAAATATCTGCTGCATGCCATTCTGTGCCATAACTTGTTTATTGATGCTAAATATTTGCTGCATTTCATTTATGCTATCTCTTCTGTACTGGTGTTAAATATCTGCTACATGCTATTTTGTGCCATAACTACTTTATTGATGTTAAATATCTGCTGCGTGCTGTGTTGTGCCATAACTTCGTTACTGGTGTTCAGTATCTGCTGCATGACATTTGAGCCATAACTTCTTTACTGATGTTAAACATATTTTGCATGTCATATGTGCCATAATTTTTTTTACTGATATTAGATATCTGCTGTATGCCATTTTGTGCCATATCTTCTTTACTGATATTAACTATCTGCTGCATGCGATCTTGTGCCATAACTTCCTTACTGATGTTAAATATCCACTGCATGCCATTTTGTGCCATTACTTCTTTATATTAAATATCTGCTGAATGCCATTTTGTGCCATAACTTCTTTATTGATGTTAAATATCTGCTGATAGTATTGTGTGCCATAACTTCTCCAATGATGTTGAATACCTGCTGCATGCCATTTTGTGCCTTAACTTCTTTACTAATGTTATATATCTGCTGCATGCCATTTTCGCCATAATTTATTTACTGATGTTAAATATCTGCTGCATGCCATTTTGTGCCATGACTTCTTCACTGTTACATGTCTGCTGCATGCTTTTGTGCCATTTTTTTTAATAGTGTTAAATAAGTGCTTTATGCCATTTTATGCCATAACTCCTTTACTGATATTAATTGTTTATTGCATGCCAATTGTGCCATAATTTCTTTACTGTTATATACTTCCTGTATGCCATTTGGATGTTTGAAAAAGGTGTTTATGGTTGCAAGATTGTTGGCTTGACAGAAAGTTGCTAGCATATGCCCCGTTCATTTCTATTCCCCAGGCCATGAGGTCCTAAACCACGTTCCCCGTCTTCATTTTCACCTACTTTAACATTTAGATCAACCATAATCATGCAAATTTCCCTGTTAGTATCTTGTCTTTTATTGTTTGTAGGTCATTGTAGAATTTTTCAATTTCTTCTTGTGTGCTTTTGGATGTGGGGGCATAGACTGGGATGATATTTAATGGAGCTGGCTTGGTACTTAGCTTTGCCACGACTATTCGATCATTGATGGCATTGTGGCTTTTTAAGCATGCTGCGTGATGTTTGTCTAAAACAATAACTACTCTCTTTGAGCCTCCTTTCCTTTTTCATTTCCACTGAAGACTAGTGTATGATCTCCTTTGTTGATGATACTTTCCTTGTCCCATCTTCCTTCGTACAATGATTTGTAACTCTACCTATCCTACTGTCACTGATTCACACTGAGCATCAGTGTTTTCTACGATGTTTTCAGTGATTGCTTTCGGAATCTTTACAATGATTGGTATTTTAAAGTGTGTGTGTGTGTGTGTGTGTGTGTGTGTGTGTGTGTGTGTGTGTGTGGTGTGTGTGTGTGTGTGTGTGTGTGTGTGTGTGTGTGATAGACAGAAAAACCAATCGATAAACTAATCTTTATTTTCCAACGGTAAAGACGATAACACAATACATTACATGTACAATTGTGGTTGATCAATTTTGATTGTCTGTCATATATAGGTACATACATACACACAAAGACATATAGACAGGCAGACAGGTAGATAGATAATAGACAGATAAACAGACAGACAAACAGAGAGATAGATAAACAGACTGACAGACAGGCAAACAGATAGATGGATATATAGATAGATAGAGATAGATAGATAGATCAATAGATAGATAGAAGGATGGATGGATAGATAGGTGGACAGATAGATAGATAGATAGATAGATAGATATATAGATAGATAGATGATAGATCGATAGATAGATAGATGGATGGATAGACAGACAGATAGATAGATAGATCGATAGATAGATAGATCGATAGATAGATAGGTAGATAGATAGATAGATAGATAGACAGACAGATAGATAGATAAATAGATAGATAGATATATAGATAGATGATAGATCGATAGATAGATAGATAGATGGATAGACAGACAGATAGATAGATAGATAGATGGATAGACAGACAGATAGATAGATAGATAGATAGATAGATAGGTAGATAGATAGATAGATATATAGATGTATAGATAAATAGATAGATAGATAGATAGATAGATAGATAGATAGATAGATAGATAGATAGATAGATAGATAGATAGATAGATAGATAGATAGATAGACAGGCAGACAGTTAGCACATGATGGACTGAAATCACTTTGAAATGAACAGAGAAACCGTTTGCTGAGGAATCTGATGAACAGTGCTTTAGTCCCTCTTTATCATTCTTCACGGAGTTAAGTGAATTGAAAAAAAAGAAGACTAGTTGTAGAAGTAGTAGTTGTTGTTGTAGTAGTAGTGGTAGTCTTGGTAGTGGCAATAGTAATATATAAGTGAAATTTCATTATCTGAACACATTATCATGGTGATAGCAGTGTCAGCAGTGATAAAAGTAGTAGTAGAAGCTACAGTGAAAAATAGTAGTAACAGTAGAAGTATAGCAACAGTAGCAGTAGTAATAGCAGTACCAATACTGGTATTACCAGTAGATACAGTAAGAAGTAGCCATGACCGTAGTCGTAGTACCAGCAGTAGTTGTTCTAGTAGTCAGTATTAGTGGTACCAGCGGTAGTAGCAGCAGCAACAGCGTTTCCAGTATCAGTAGCATGACAACAACCGCAACAACAATAACGATAACAATAACAATAACAAAAATGATGGCAATAACAACAGCAGCAGCAACAACAACAACAACAACAACAATAATAATAATATAATAATAATAATAATAATAATAGTAATTATTATTATTATTATTATCATCATTATTATCATCATTATTAGGTAGAAAGAAACTCTAGGGAGAGCTAGACAACAGAAGGTCTTCAGAGAAGTAACCCCCTTTAGACAAGTGTTTCGGCCCTGAATTCCTTACACTCTCGGGGGGCCGGGCCACATCCAGGTCATGACTCCTGGATGCCCTTCTGCTGTTGTCTATTTTTTTTTTTTTTTTTTTTCCACGCCGGGGATCGAACCTGGGCGATTCTGCGCTTCAGAACTGCGGTACGCGGTTTTACCAATGTGCTAACGGGGCACACATCATCTGTAGGGAATTTAATCCTTATGAAGTTCACTTTTTTCGTTCCTCCTTGCCCAGATCCAGCTTGAGCTCCTTTCTGCTGCCTCTGCCATCGCTTTAAGGGCTCTAGTCCTCTTCTTCCCAGAAATGGCGAGTTGTTTCATGAGATCATAAGCGGAGGTGCCCACAAACCCTCTTGCCCCGACCTCTATGGCGAAGATTTTGACCCGCAGACCTGCTTTCTTCAGGGTGCTGGCAAGACCGGCGTATTTTTCGGTCTTGTAGATATGTGCTTCTTCCATTCTGCTTTCGTATGGCACAGTGAGTTCTATCAGAATCACTTGTTTCGAGGAGTCAGAGTGGAGAGCGATGTCTGGTCTCATGCCTGTCTTGCTGATGACATCTGGGTAATTTCTCCATTCTGGGAGGTCTGCTGTACACTCCCAGTCGACTGCTCCATCCAGAAGACCCTTTGGCAATGTGCTGGTTGTCATAGCACTTTCGGGCCAGACCTGTTTCCCTCCTGCTTTGTAGAACGTTGTCATAGCAATTGGTGCGTTTGGGGTCATGGTTTTTTCGCTAACCACATCTGTGATCACTTTCAGAACTTGGTTGTGCCTCCATGTATACCTTCCTTGGGCTAGCGCTACTTTGCAAGAGCTTAGGACATGTTCCACTGTTTGTTTCTTCTGACAGAGCGGACATGCTGGGTCGTCTGCTTTCCCCCATTTCACTAAGTTTGCATTCGAGGGGAGCAGGTCATATACAGATCTGAGGAGGAAGCTTATCCTTAGAGGAGCCATGTGCCACATATCGTTCCAGCTGAGACTTCTTTGGAGTGCACTGTCCCATGTTGTCCATTGCCCCTGTTGACCTTGCTGGACTGCCTTCTGCACTCTTTTGACATCTTCTTCTTCCTTCAACTCCTGTATGATCATGTCTCTTTTTTCCTTCCCTTTGGCTTTGGACCACCACTGCATTTTTGTTGCTCCCAGTCCCTGTCTGTTGGTTTGCGTGTGTCCAATTATTTCTTTGATGCTGAGGTTTCTCTTGGCATTGTTTACAGCCTCTTGGACTTTCCACTTTCTGCCAGTTCTCAGCTTTGGATGAACTGATCTCACGATATTGTCTTCCGATTCCTCCAGCATGCTCAACAGTCTTGCTTTTCCAACTTTGTATTCCTCCACTATGGATTTGAGAGGTAGCTTCAGCATTGCTTGACGACAGTAGAATGCAACATCAGTGAGACCAGGTGGGACACCGAGCCATTTTCTTGTGTATTTGTTGATTTTGGCTTCCATTGCTTCGACTGTGCTGGTGCAAATGTCATAGATTAGCAGTGGCCACAGCAGCTTTGGTATCAGCATGAACTGTAGACACCAGACTTTGTATTTGCCTGGCAGTCCGCAGTTATCTATTTTCTTCAGGCCTTCTTCTGCTGTTTGCTTGGTTTCACATCCCCTTTGTGTGTCTTTCAGGGAGTCATCATACCATCTTCCGAGACTTTTTACTGGCTCTTCTGTGACAGTGGGGATGGCTTGGTTGGCTACCATGAATTTGACTGAATCTGCCACTTTTCCTTTTCGCAGTGAGAGACTTCGGGATTTCTTAGGTTTGAACCTCATTCTTGAAGAGGCCACCAGCTCATCCAGCTGCTTTAAGATTTGGTGTGTCTCTTCCTCATCCGTGGACAAGACTGTTGTGTCATCCATGAAAGCTTTCAGAGGAGGCATCTGGTATCCATCTCCCAGATTCACTGGACCTGAACTCTTCATTGCAGCTTTCAAGATGACTTCCATTGCCAACACGAACAGTATGGGAGAGATTGCACAGCCCATTGCAATGCCCACCTCTAGGTCTATCCAGTCCGTGGTGTATTCTTTGGTAGAGAACCGCATTGAGAACCCTTGGAAATACTTCCTCAGCATTGTTCGGATGTTTTCTGGGATGTGATACATTTCAAGAGCCAGCTGGATCATATCGTGTGGAACTGATCCATATGCATTCGCCAGATCAAGCCAAACTACGTCAATGTCTCTCTTCTCTGTTCTTGCTTTTTGGATGGCATCCCAAATCAACGTGGCATGTTCCAAGCATCCAGGCATTCCTGGTATGCCTCCCTTTTGGACTGACATATCCAGATACTTGTTTTCAGTCAGGTATTTTGTCAATCTTGCTGCCATAACAGAGAAGAAGATTTTCCCCTCGACGTTCAGAAGTGATATTGGCCTGAACTGATTGATGCTGCTGGAGTTCTGCTCCTTCGGAATGTACACTCCTTCAGCTCTCATCCATTGGTCGCTGATCTTCTGGTTCCTCCATGCTGATCGAATCATCTTGTGGAGCCACTCGAGCACTTTTGGGCATTTCTTGTAGAGCAGGTATGGTATTCCGTTTGGTCCAGGTGCTGACTTGGCTCTGGCTTTCTTTACTACGTTCTTCACTTCATCCAGTGTTGGTGGTTTGTTATTGAATTTTCCTTCTGGCGCTGCAGGCCAAACCAGATTCTGGATTTCAAGTGGTGCCTCGCGCTGAGAATCGGAATATGTTTCCCTGAGATGCTGCTCTAGGGTTTCCTTGCCCACTGTGAGAGTCCCTGATTTGGGTTGTTCAAATAGCTTTCTTGAAAAGTCAAAGGGATCTTTGAAGAAACGATCTTGAGTCTTCTTCATTTTGCTCTTTCTTCGCCTTGCTGATTCCACTTTGCTGAGAGCATTGTGTTTGGCCTTCAGATCTTTCCAGAGTTCCAGGAGCCCTTGCTTCTCGAATTCTGAGGCAGTTTTCATTCGCTTTTTAAGCTTCCTTTTCTCCCTCCGGATGCTCTCCATCTGTTGCTGTCTTCTGGATTTCTGGGGAGGCGTTTTTGTCTTTGGCTGCTTCACTCCATAAGTGTCCCTGCAGATAGAGTATATGATGTCTCCGTATGTGTCAAGTTTGTGTTCCAGCGTACTGTTCCCTATTAGCGCATTCAGCTTAAGGACAAGTTCCTCATCTAATTTCTCCCATTGTTCTTTTGCACCGGCAGGCGGCAAATTGAGTTTTCCACGTTTGGCGTTAAGAGCTTGTGCAAAATCCGCATCAGAACCGTCAGCGTGGATGTCCTTGGCACTATGGTTTAATTCCTGGCCTTGGTCATCCAACGTCTCACCTGCTATCGCAGTGCGCTGCTGCTGGTTCGTATGTGTCTTCAAACAGCCCATTTTTGTCCTGTGGATCTTCATGCCGCGTTTGGTGGTGAATCTCCTTCCACACGCACACGGAAATTCCAACTGGTCATTAATCATGGTCCGTTGTGCGTTTCCAGTCGTGATGGAGTCAGTGCCGATGGATTCATCATTCTCTCCCCCTTTCGGTGAATCCTGGGAGCATCTTTCATTATTATATTATTATCATTATTGATATTATTATTATTATTATCATCATCTTTATTACAACAATAACAACAAAAATAATAATAATTATGACATTAATTAGAATAATGATAATAATATCATTATTATTGTTATGATTGATATTAATACATTAAATTGATAGTAATAGTAATAGTAGTAGTAGCAGTAGTAGTAGTAGTAGTGTAAATATAATAGTCGTAATAATATAAATAACATTTGTAATACTACTATCCTTATAATTATTATTGTTATTATTGTTAGTATTATTATTCATAGTGGATGGTGATGGTGATGATGATGATGATGATGATGATGATGATTGATGATGATGATGATGATGATGATGATGATGATGATGATGATGATGATGATGATGATGATGATGATGATGACGACGACGACGACGACGACGACGATGACGACGATGACGACGATGATGATAGTGGTAGTGGTGGTGGTGGAGGAGGTGGTGGTGATGATGATGGTATAGGTCATGAAGAAACCTCAAATATGTATTGCGCTGCAATCCAAACTCATTTGCACTCACTGAGTGTAAACATGTTTTACAAGGTACAGAATGTAATATATACAGAAATACTGATGTGATATATCACATGCACATATGTATATATGTATATATACACATATATATATATATATATATGTATGTATGCATGTATGTATATGTGTATATATATATATATCCATATTTATACATATATCAGAATACACATTAATAAACATCCACAAATGAATAATACTAACATTATCTAAATAGGCCTACATATATCTGTAAATGTGTACACACATGACTGATTATATATTGTACCATATGATCGGTAACTAAAAGTGGAAATACATTTGGGGGATAAGCAACTATGATAATATTATCAACAATCGAAGGCCTGGGTGACCAGGTGAGTAGTGTACATATGTAAGTTTTAAGCTGTGACTTTAAAGTGCAAAACGGTGGATAGATCAGCCGCTAATGAGTTCCAAACAGATGGCATAACGAAAATGAAATCACATCTACCAGCTGATCAAAGACCATGTTTTGGTACCGACAGAAACTTTCTTTTAAAGTAAGGCAAGATACGTAGTGTCTCACATGTGCAGACTTAACCCGAAAGTTACAGTGGTTACATCCCATTAAAATGGCGATATGCAAAGGTTGCAAATTTATACTGGCAATGTAATTTCACTGGAATGAAGTTCTTTGAGTAGTGGTGTTACATGATCGTGCCTTCTTTTCTTCATGTTTAGACGAGCTGATTTGTTTTTGAACCCAAGAAACGTATTATGGCGTCAAGTCAGCTGTCACATAATTAGAATGGTCTAGCTGGGAAATTAATGCTGCCAAGACAAGTTGTTTACATCATGTTTTGGACATATGTGGTCTGATGGAACTATGGCACTTGGTCGAAAATTTGCGCCTGTCTTGTCTGGTTATAAGAAATACGCGTTCTAACTCTTTTTTCGTGTTTTTTTTCCTGGTTCCTGTTTGCATGAACGCGGGCAGTCACACTTGTTTTGGATTACAGCAATGTTACTGGGTGTTCTTGCATACATAAACCTCGGTTAGTTTTTATCTTGAGGTATTTTACAGAGATTTGGATTGAAATATCAGTAACTCCAATATTTGCACACTTGTCGTTAATCAGTCCTGGCAGATAAATAGTGCTCATAGGTAGGCATCACTTTTGCTTTGTCTGTATTCAGTTTACTTTGTAGTTGCTCATTTATACGGGACAACAGATAATGGGTATGTGTATGTACGCTATATTGAACAGAAGAGTTCATTACTGGGTAAAAAAGGACAATTTTTGACAGCTTCGTGTCATTTTTGTATTCTTGAAAAGCAATGTAGAGCAGTTACATCACTCTGGAGCCGTGAATATATTGCATACAAAACGGGTCCCAATGGAACCTTGAGGTACACCATATGCGAGAGAACTAGGAGTAGACAGGCCACCTTTCACAGACTGAAAAAGTTCATTGACATAAGAGACAAACTACTTATGGATTGTGCCCTGAACCCCAAATATAACATCCAATTCTTCAACAAAATGAAATGATTAAATGTATCAAACGCTCCATTGATATCAAGCAGAGCAACAAGAGATACTAGTGAGTCCTAGAACCTTTAACTCTGGGTAAGAGCTGGACAGGACAAAAAATACATAGCAAACTGTCGCCATGGTGTAGTGATTAGCTTAACGGACTACCAGCTGAAAGGTTGTGGGTTCGGTTCCCCATTACTCCCTTCAAAAATCGACATGGGCTTTTTCTGTTCTAACTGGTTCCTACCCAGAATT
>JAPXFY010007827.1:5000-10056 GCA_030674185.1 Monoplex corrugatus
AAACAACACTTTGACTCCCTCACCCTATCCACCAACAGCAAAAACAACACTTTGACTCCCTCACCCTATCCACCAACAGTAAGAACTTAACCCTTTGACTCCTTCACCCTATCCACCAACAGCAAAAACAACCCTTTGACTCCCTCACCCTATCCACCAGCTTCCTGCAAGAAGCTAGTGGATAGGGTGAGGGAGTCAAAGGGTCAAGTTTTTCCTTTGTTAGCATGTGGTGTGTGTGTGTGTACGTGTGTGTTGTATGTGTGTGTGTGTGTGTATGTGAGTGTGTACGTGTATGCATGTCTATGCATGCGTGTATATGTATGTGTGTGCGTAAGTTACGTATGTGTACGTGCTCCTGTTACATGTGTGTGCGCTCGCGCGTACGTGCGTGTGTGTATATGCACGTGTCTGCGTGTGTCTGCATGTATGTGCACGTGTGCATGAATGCGTGTGTGTGCGTGATAACGGATGTCTGCCCCTAAATATCACTTTAGCCAAAGAACGAGCCGACTGACTAGCTGTCTCTATGATTAAGTAAAGACCAAAATAACTGCGGTCACTGGTTGTAGGAGAGCAATAACGAAATGTGGGCAAATATTTCGGCCACATGTAGTTAGACAGTAACGTCCAGATAATGACGCATAATGTATACTGTGTATTGTATCCAACCAACGTCACTCGCTGTATGACATCAGTACGGTCTGTTTAGACAAATAGACGGATACAGATATATATATATACATACAGATATATACATACAGATATAGATATACTTATAGACGTAGGTATATATACAGAGATATAGATACAGATACAGATATAGATTTACATAAATATATAGATATACTTATAGATACATATATAGATATAGGTACAGATATAGATACAGATACAGATATAGACATAGATATAGATACAGATATAGATACAGATACAGATATAGACATAGATATAGATACAGATATAGATATAGATATAGATACAGATACAGATACAGATACAGATATAGATATAGATATAGATACAGATATAGATACAGATATAGATACAGATACAGATATAGATACAGATATAGATATAGATACAGATATATATATAGATATAGATACAGATGTAGATACAGATATAGATATAGATACAGATACAGATATAGATACAGATATAGATACAGATATAGATACAGATATGGATATAGACACAGATATAGATACAGATATAGATATAGATACAGATATAGATATAGATACAGATACAGATACAGATATAGATACAGATATAGATACAGATATAGATATGGATATAGATACAGATATAGATATAGATACAAATATAGATATAGATACAGATACAGATATAGATATAGATATAGATATAGATATAGATATAGATATAGATATAGATATAGATATAAGATATAGATACAGATACAGAAATAGATATAGATATAGATATAGATATAGATACAGATACAGATATAGATATAGATATAGATATAGATATAGATATAGATACAGATATAGATATAGATATAGATATAGATATAGATACAGATACAGATATAGATACAGATACAGATATAGATACAGATATAGATAAGATATAGATATAGATATAGATATAGATATAGATATAGATATAGATACAGATACAGAAATAGATATAGATATAGATATAGATATAGATACAGATACAGATATAGATATAGATACAGATATAGATATAGATATAGATACAGATATAGATAAAATACGATACAGATATAGATACAGATATAGATATAGATAATCAGATATAGATATAGATATAGATATAGGTACAGATATAGATACAGATATAGATATAGATATAGGTACAGATATAGATACAGATACAGATATAGATATAGATACAGATATATATATAGATATAGATATAGATACAGATATAGATACAGATATAGATATAGATATAGATATAGATACAGATACAGATATAGATACAGATATAGATACAGATATAGATACAGATACAGATATAGACATAGATACAGATACAGATATAGCTATAGATATAGATATAGATACAGATATAAATATAGATGCAGATATAGATATAGTACAGATACAGATATAGATATAGATATAGATATAGATATAGATACAGATATAGATATAGATATAGATATAGATATAGATATAGATACAGATATAGATATAGATGCAGATATAGATACAGATATAGATATAGATACAGATATAGATATATATATAGATACAGATATAGATATAGATACAGATACAGATATAGATACAGATATAGATATATAGATACAGATATAGATATAGATACAGATACAGATATAGATATAGATATAGGTACAGATATAGATATAGATACAGATATAGATACAGATACAGATATAGATATAGATATAGATACAGATATAGATATATATAGAGATACAGATATAGATGCAAATACAGATACAGATACAGATATAGATGTAGATGCATATATAGATATATATAGATATAGATATAGACACAGATATAGATACAGATATAGATATAGATATAGATACAGATATATATATAGATACAGATACAGATATAGATACAGATATAGATACAGATATAGATATAGATATAGATACAGATATAGATATAGATACAGATATAGATATAGATATAGATACAGATACAGATATAGATACAGATATAGATATAGATACAGATATAGATACAGATATAGATATAGATATACATACAGATACAGATATAGATATAGATATAGATACAGATATAGATACAGATATAGATAAGATATAGATATAGATACAGATATAGATACAGATACAGATGCAGATATAGATATAGATATAGATACAGATATAGATATAGATACAGATATAGATATAGATACAGATATAGATATAGATACAGATATAGATATAGATACAGATACAGATATAGATATAGATACAGACATAGATATATATATAGATACAGATATAGATATAGATACAGATACAGATATAGATACAGATATAGATATATAGATATAGATACAGATATAGATACAGATACAGATACAGATATAGATATAGATATAGATATAGATATAGATACAGATATAGATATAGATACAGATATAGATATAGATATAGATACAGATACAGATACAGATATAGATATAGATACAGATATAGATATAGATACAGATATAGATCAGATACAGATATAGATATAGATACAGATACAGATATAGATATAGATATAGATACCGATATAGATATAGATACAGATACAGATGCAGATATAGATACAGATATAGATATAGATATAGATACAGATATAGATACAGATGTATATACAGATATAGATACAGATATAGATATAGATATAGATACAGATATAGATATAGATACAGATATAGATATAGATACAGATATAGATATAGATACAGATAAAGATGCAGATACAGATATAGATGTATTTACAGATATAGATATAGATACAGAAACAGATATAGATACAGATAAAGATACAGATGTAGATATACACACAGATATAGATATAGCTACATATGTGACCTCCCACCACGAAATCAGTCTTAACTCACAGTCAGTCAAACAGCACTATGAGCTGAAAAGGTGACTGAGGGTCTATCTGAGGTGTTTTGCCTTTTTAACAAAATTGATTTCTGTAGACTACAATCTATCCCCCACAGAATTTTTTTCCTTGAAAAAATATTATTAATCAATTTAAAATAGTATTTTAATGCACTGATCGCAGCAGAAAGCAATTTCTTACCAAAGCACCTCTTTTTGACTCTTATCATAAAACCGTAACCTGTCAGTCCCGCACATGTATATACTGAGGAAAGCTTTTTGGTGAATTTTTCAGATAATGACAGCGAAAATTAGAAACGAAGGGGCAAAGCCCCAAATAAAGAAATTTAAGGAAAAATGTGTAGGAGAGCACACACAAACTTTAGAGGCTGTTTTTCCAAAAAGGCCGTCATCATAACTTTTTACATTTTTTGGGACAAACTTTATTCAAGTACCCAAAAAAATCAGCAAATCACAATTTCCCGTGATATTAATATATATTAATATATTATTATATAATACATATTATATCAAAATACCCAAAATGAGTTTAAGGGCGACTTCGTGGGGGGGGTCACTAACAGATACAAGTATAGAAAAGATATAGTATGATATAGATACAGATACAGATAAAAACAGATACAGACACAGATACGACAAAAGATACAGACACAGATGGAGAGAGGCAGACAAAACAATTAAACCACAGAAAAAAGAGAAGAGAGACAGAAAAAACAGAGAAGGAACAGAGACAAAGACAGAGAAACAAAGGACCACAAAGAAAAGGAGACGGACAAAGACAGAGAGACAAGACAAAGACAAAAGACACACAAAGAGACACACAAAAAACAGAAACAAGAAGGGGAGACAGAGACAAATACAGAGACACAAAAGAGACCACAAAAAGAGACAGAAAAACAAGAGATAGACACAGAGAGAGACAGACACACAAGAGAACACAGGAGACAAAGAACAAAAAGCGAACAGACACCAGGAACACACACAGAGACACAGAGGAAGAACACAAAACAGACAGAGACAGACAGCACAGACACAGAGACAACACAGAGAAGGACAGCAGAAAAAAGAAGAGAGACCAGGAGAGAAGACGACACCAAAAAACAGGACACAGTCAGGACAGACAGACGAGAGACAGACAAAAGAAAAAATGGAGCAACGAAACTAAGAACCCTACCGAAATGAAAACTGTGTATTCTTGTTTCCCTGCAGCAAAACCCCTGTGTGCAACCATACCAATTCAAAAAATTTTCACACACACACACACACACACAACACACCACCACACACACCCACACCACATACAACACACCCCACAACACATCAAACACACATAAAAAACCCCATACACACACACACACATCCGTGCACACACACACACACACACACCAACACACACACACCAACTAAAACCACAAACACAAACATCACCCCCCAAAAACACACACA
>JAPXFY010007828.1:0-5000 GCA_030674185.1 Monoplex corrugatus
AACGATATAATCTAAAAAAAACAAAAATGTCAAAGAATGAAAACTGAACACCAATAACCTTTGCAAAAACATGCAAATCATTGACTACTATCATCATATTTCATAGGGCAGAGCAAGACAGACCGTTATACCAACATGGCGCCACACATTTCCCATGACATACATAAGCCAACAAAAGACACAAAGGGTCACTAAAAAAAAACAGATCAGAGACAATATTGAAACTGTCTTCTGTGTGTGTGTGTGGTGTGGTGTTGTGTGTGTGTTGTGTTGTGTGTGTGTGTGTTTTGTGTTGTTGTGTGTGTGTGTCGTGTGTTGTGTGTGTATGTGTGTGTTGGGGTTTTGTGTTGTGTTTTGTTGTGGTGTGTGTGGTGTGTGTTTTGTGTGTTTGGTGTTAGGTTGTGTGTTTGTGTGTGTATTTGTTGTGGTTGTGTTGGGGTTGGGTGGGTGGGGGGTTGGTGTTTGTGTTTTTGTGTTGTGTGTTTTGTGTGTGGTTGTGGGGGGGGGGTTGTGGTGTTGTTGGGGTTGGGTGGTGGGGTGGGTGTTGTTGTGTGGGGTTGTGTTGTGTGTGTGTGTTTTCTTGTGCGGTTTCTTTGTGCAGTGTCTTCCTCTCCTGCCTGGCTCGAAATTATGCCCCTCTTTTATAAAACAAATTGGACTGACACTTTTTAAACACACAAATGCTACCTCGGTGGAGGCTCTACCAGCGCATACGTACTTGGGGTTGTGTAGCAAGCCCCGACTGCGCGATCCGTCGTGGTGACTCTCCACCGTCTTTGGCACAACCTGCCTCCTGCCCGACGCCACTTTTCGTCTCCTGTTTCTTTTCTCCCCACTGCCCCTGCCCTTGACCTCGCGCTGCAAGTTTTGTCCCTCCTCTGCCGCTCCCTTGGGCCTTCTTCCTGATGGGCCCCCTTTCGCCCGGGTCCCCCCGGTGCCGCTCTCGCCTTCTGCCCGTTGGTGCCCCCTTCGTCGCCACCTCACCGCCACCATATACGTAAAGGGCTGAAACTATGCCTTTTTAATGCTCATCGCATGCACTGGGACAAAGCCATGTTATTGCTGACTTTGTCGCAGATGGCATGTTGACTTTGCTTTTATCAGGAACATGCTTAACCCCCTTGGTCACGAACCTATACTTGCTAGCCTCACTCCGAGTGGTTACAGGCTTGCTTTTTTCCCATCGCTCATCCCGGGGTGGCGGTATCGCCATCCTCTACAACGACTCCTCCATTCCCGCCTATCTTTCTCGCAGTCTCGCCTTTCTCCCATCCTTTTTTCGAGCACTTGAAGTATCCTTACAATCCACCCCTCACCCCATCACCTTCTCCTGTTCTATCGACCCCCCCTAGCTCTGCCAAAAAACTCACCACACCCATTTTCTCTCTCTTTCCCTTTGCTTACCACTACTGCCTCTTACCGGGAAATCTCATCTTTCTAGGGTATCAATGCCACTATGAAAACCCTCACCGTTTGACACAAACATATCATCAACTCTCTGTCCAATCATAATATGACTCAACACATTTCTGAACCAACCCATCAAAAAGGTCAATTTTTGACTGATCATTTCTCGTGATCATCACAATTCCGCTACTGACAACTGCTTAGTTTTTTTCTACCCTCAAACTTCAGCCCTTCCATCTACCACTCGAAATTCTCTTTCTCCGGACATTTCCCCCTCCTTCCCGTACCATGGCACATGACCACGCATCTCAAATCTATCACCTCCCCCACTTTTTCATCTGATGCCTCCCTCTCCTTTTTGAAAATCACATAACCTTGCCGATGAAATCTATACTACTCTCCACCTCTTTTGGACACTCATGCTCCAGCCACAACCCGTCTTTTACCTGACCGCCCCCCCCCCCCCGGCCACTCATGAATCCCTGTGCAAAACGTGCCCGCCGCGAGCAGAGCGCCGCTGGGGCAAATCCAAAATCACTGTACACAGGCAACTTTTCCAAGCCTCTAAAACAAAATATCCACCCTCATTGCATCAAAAAACAACTATTTCCAAACCAAAATCCGAATCCCCTTTTTCAAAAGAACTCTTTACAACCAGAAACATCTCCTTGGCACACGAAAAATTTTTCCTCTCCCAACAAAACATACAAATGAAAACTCCCATCTTATTTTCCAACTATTTCACCACCAAAAAAACAAACTCTTCTACAGGGTTGACAGGGGCACCCTTCAACCATCCCACCTGACCCTTCCTTCTCTGGCACACCTCTTACTACTTTTAACCCCATCTCACAAGAAGAAATTCTCAAACAATCGATCCATGTCGTTTTAAAACCCGCGAACTGGGTCCTCTTCCAGGTTCTGTCTCGCCACGTCTCCCTACCTCCTCCCATTCATCACGACACATAACACTTCTCTTCAAACTGAACTTCCCCCGATTCTTTCAATCTGCTATTGTTCCCCTCCCTCAAAAAACACAATTTTGATCCAAAGAACGAAAAATTACCGGCCTACTCTAATCTCTCTTCTTGTCAAAACTCCTTGAAAAAGTCTCCTCAACCACTAACTCTCACCGTCTGCCCCCAAACCCTCAATCCTTTTCCAGTCCCTACCGCCATGCCCTAGCACTGAAACTGCCCTACTAATATTCAACCCAGTTTTTTACATCTCACCCCCATTTTTCCGCTAACCCCACACCTTTTCTATAATTGGAACGGCGCCAACTGAAAAAAAAACAAAAAAAAAAAAAAAAAACCCAAGAATTCTGAGCCTTCGAATATGGAAAGATGATTTCAAAAACTATCAAAACACTTTTCTCTCGTTCACTTTGGAAATATTTTGAGACAAAACCGCTATTGTGTTAATGGAAAATCGAGACACGGGACGTGTTTTGAGTCGGGGGTTCCATTCTGCTGATGAATAAAGTGATTAAACATGTTTTATTTCAGAGCGGGTCTAGTTTTGGAACATATGAAAATGGGTCAGTTGTTTATGGTTTTTGATGCACTCTTGGCATCAAGGGCCCACAGACCAGACATAAACAAGACATTTCTAGGAAGATACCCTCCTATCGCTCGGGGCATGCACTGAGCGAACACACACACCTTTCGGGCTAGCGCACTGAAATACCTTTTTTTTTTTTCTGTCTGTGTCTGTTTTTATGTTCTCTCTGTCTCTGTCTTTCTCTCCCTCCCTCTTCCCCCCCTCTCTCTCTTCCCTCTGCATCCCCCTTTTCCACCCTTTCTCTTTGTCTCTGTCTCTTTCCTCCTGTCTCCTGTCTTTGTCTCTGCCCCTGTCTTCTGTCTGTCTGTCTGTCTGTCTCTTCTCTCTCTCTCCTTCCTTCTCTCTCTCTCTTCCTTTAAAATACACAGACGCACGCGTACAGTCATACATAACATAAACACCCAAGCACTAAGGGAGAGAGAGAGTGAGAGAGAGAGAGAGACAGAAGACAGACACAGACAGACTGACAGAGACAGACAATGACAAAGAGAGATACAGAAACAGAGAGAGAGAGAAAGGACAAGAAAGAGAGAGAGGGGAAGAGAGAAAAGAAAAGAGAGAGAGAGAGAGAGAGAGAGAGAAAGAAATGGAGGGATGGAGAGAGACAGAGAGACAGACAGAAAGACAGAGAGAGAAGGGGGAAGAAAGAGAGGGGGAAGAGAGAGAGAAAAGAGAGAGAGAGAGAGAAATGGAGGGATGGAGAGAGACAGAGAGACAGATAGAAGACAGACAAAGAGACAAAAAAAAAAAGGTTCACCATTGTGTAGACTCTTTCAAAGTCTGATTCACAAGTGGTAAACTTATCACTTTCCCATTTATAAAGCCCGGGCTTGCTCCATACGCTTTCCACACAAACGAAGACATATGCGGTCAATGACCGCGCAATCTCAGTGCAAGTTATTTCCCCTGCGTCGGGTTTTTTTTCAGTCTAAACAGATCCAACAGGCCACATATCTATACATCGTTGGTTGTCTTACGTTCTGCAACACGCTAATGTCACTACCCCCTCCCTTCCTTCTCCGGCACCGCTTTATTTGAGGTCTCCACCAACGCACCCCCAAAACATAGCCAACACTGAGGTCACAATGAGAACAGGACAAGAGGGGCCATAATATTATCATCATCATCATCAGGTGCCCTGCCGCATGGCTTTGGGAGATCAGGGACTTCCATCTGTCTCTATCTCTTGTTGCCCCCAGCATCTTCTCCACCCTCCTCATCTTCAACCACTCTGCAAGTCCGTCTAGTATTTTCTCCCTGGGTCTACCCGGTGCTCTCTTTCCCTCCAGCTTTCCCGTTGTGACTAGGTGCTCCAAATCCCCCTTCCTCATAAAATGACCTGTAAATGTTGCCTGTCTTTTCCTAATCTTCCTTATGAGTGATCTACTTGTGTCTGCCTCCATCAGGACTTTCGTTTGTTTTCTTTGCTGTCCATGGAACTCTCAACATTCTTCTTAGAAACCACATCTCGGCTGCCTCAATCTTGTTCTGGGCTTTGTTTGTTGACTGTCCACGCCTCACAACTGTACAACAGTATTGGTTCTATATAACATTCAAGAACTCTCTTCCTGATGTTAACTGATAGGCATTTGTTGGTAGGAATGCTTATCATTTACCTTCAGCAAAAACACTACCAGGCGCAGACTGCAACAGTGACAACAATCCTAAGCTTCCTTAGCTGGGGAAAAGTGTTGTTTTTTTTTTTCTACAGTGCTGCTATGATGAGAATAGGAAAGCTAGTGATGATACCATGTACTTCAATGTAGGATTGAGGCTGTATGACAGGGCTGTACCCAACGCTTGGTTTTATTATATTTCCTGTCTTCATCTAGGCCTGGGATATTCAGACACATGCGGTGTTTGTCAGGAAATTTCTGCCAACATTCTCAATGAAGCATCTGTAAAGTTGATGACGATTGACTATGTTGACGCAGTCTTTCTTACGAACCAGTAGCACGATCAACTCTAGCTACTTTCAATTTCAGTTTCAGTTTCTCAAAATGATGTCCTCCGCGCTCGAAATGAATTCC
>JAPXFY010007829.1:0-10051 GCA_030674185.1 Monoplex corrugatus
CCAGTTTTAGTTAAAAACTTGTTCACAGAGTACTCTTCTCCATTTCGTTTCTATTTCTTTTCCTTTTTCTGAAGATGCTGCTGATGTGTCTATTCATTTGTCTTCATTGGTGATAACGTTTCTGTAATTCAAGTTCATTTGCGCAATTCCATAGCAGCATAATGCTATTCTGTGTTTAGCATTTTAGCAAATTGTCTCATAAGGATGTGGGTGATGTGTGTTTATGTTCGTCATTCATGTTTTTCTGTTAAGTGCACTGACACGCTCATTCCTGCTTAGAAGTGGATGGTGGTTGAAAAATCCCACAGTGATAAATCGCTGAATAGATTTGAACCCCAATCTCACAGTCGTCATGTCCTTGCGTTAACCACTTCACCATGGTTAATAATATCTTTTGTTTGGTCAATTTAGTTTTAGTTCAGATTAGTTTTGTTCATTTTTGTTTTGATTGATTTATTTTATTTATTTTCCCTGACCCATCTACTTTATTGTTTGTGTCACCACCATGCTCATTTTGTCTCTTCAACACTACTCAAAAACCGCCAAACCTGACATCACCATGACAACAAGGCATGTGGGGCCACAGAATCTATGACAATTTGTCACAGTGCTATGATGATGAGGAAGGAGATGAAAGAGATGATACTATTGCACTCTATTTGGGATGGAGATTGAATGACAGGGCTTAATTCTACGCTTACTTTCATAATATATCTTGGCGTCAACCAGGCTAGAGATATGCAGACACCTATGGTCCACCCTCAATAATGTATCTGCTAAATGTATGGGACTTAACTGTGTCTTCCTAACATTCCCAAAGCACGCTAGACTCTAGCTGGGACAGAATGTTTCCACAATAACATTTTGGTGTGATGGTAGTTTGAGCCCACAGCCTTATATTGCGCCAGCCACGTGACCACTCTGTCAGGTAGCTCAATGTAATTCTATTTAGTCTGGTATTGCTTCATTTAGCATAGTTTACTGGGTAGATGTGAACTTGATTCTGTATAGCCTAACTGCCTGGCTTTGCTTCATCTAGCATAATTTACTTGGTGGATATGGTCTGAATTCTGGATGGCCTAAAAGTCTGGCTTTGCTTGATCTAACACAGTTTACTGTGAGGACATGTCTTTATTCTGGATGACCTAAACGCCCATAGCATCTACACATAGATAGCTTACAGACGCTATGTACAAATAGGCAGTATCCAGCTTCATCCAGCATAGTGAATTGATGTTAGTGCAGTTTTTATAGTTGTTGTTTACTTTGGCTTAATTCATTTCATAATGTCTATAATATCTTTACAAAGGCGTTTGTACAAAAAGTACATATGTGACATCGTTACTCAGTATATGTCATGTGTATTGCTTTGAGATATAATTCTGTGAACACTGTCTGTCACTTTCATTCAGGCAAACATTTCTTCATGTAAGATATCAGACACTGTGCTCCACTAATAGACTGACGAAAACAATAGAGTGTAGCTACTGTAATAGTCACTGCTCCTGTTTTGTACAGCATTAAACATGATCATTATGTAACTCACGAAGTCAGATTACGAAATGAAAGGCGAGTTTATTTCTCACACTGATGTACACAGTAGAAGTTGAACGTCGATCAATACAACAAAGAAACGAACTTTCTGAATACAACAGTTGATCCTATTACCACCATTACAAGAGCTGTTTTCGTTTGACATATATAGCTCTCACAAAGATCAAGTGACACATCACGCACTTTTCACATAATTTGTCATCAGCTGCCCAAAGGTATTCTTGACTTCCAAGATCATAAACAGCGACGTGCCTAGAAGTAAATGAAGATTTATTGCCTTTATCTATTTTCAGATTTATCGTTTTTACAATCTGTGTTCGAAATAAATCAAATCAAAACAAACTACTATCACACCCACCATTACAATACCAACCACCACTACCATTTTCACTGACTACCACCACTAGTCAGTAATTTATGGTCAAGCCATAGTGGCGCTGTTCGTTTTATGTCAACTTTATACACTGTTTATATAGTTGTGATCTTGAAAATTATGGTTAGTCATTCAGATGTACGTTCGTGAACAAGTCCTAGCTGTGACATGCATAGAAAGAGACCCACTTTAGCTTGGTCATCAAAGAGACAATAGAAGTGGGCGTCTTGTGAATAACTGAGATCTCATTGTGGATGAACAGTTAGAACACACTACTACACTTTTAGATGACATGTGGAGTGATATTTGCTCAGAGCTAATACTCACGATTCTGAAAAGATTCATCGACTAAATTTATAAATTGTACATGTTTGTCTTAAATTGTGATCACTGTGATGTGTGATTTTCAAGTGATAATTGAAAACTGTTGCTATGTCCATCTGCTGTCTGTGACAGATACACATGAGGCCTTGTCTGTAATGTGTAGATATGTGACATGGCTAGTATATCTCTCTGTCTCTCTGTGTGTCTCTTTCCCACACTCTCTCTCTGTCTCTCTCTCCCTCTCTTTCTTCTCTCTCTTTATCTCTGCGCGTGCTCACACATGCACACACATATTCGCTCTCTCTCACTCACTCTCTCTCTCTTTCTCTCTCTCTCTCTCTCTCTCTTCCTCTCTCTCCTATTGATGGACTATGCTACTTTGGGTACTGGTGGGTCGATGTTGACTATGAATTTGATTCCCATTCGGACGGTCTGTCGTGAATGTCGTATTGCCTTTTTAATGCTCCACCAACCTAACTTGTCTCTGATTTGTCATTTGAGTCTATAGAAGTAGGAATGACAGTGAGTGTGAGAGAGAAAGTATGTGGTGGACAGTGCTTGGTAGTGCATTATGTTCACGGCTGCGCGAGTGCCTGTATGCAGGCATGTGAGAATTCCAGAAAAGAAGAGTCTGTAAGGAAACCAGACATAAAATTTTTTACTGCTGATATTTTGCCAAACATGTTGTTTGGTAATTATATGTGATGGTGCTCAACTGTTTATAGGCATTTATCAGTTTGTGAAATACTGTTTGACTCTATTCATTTTGTTTCTGTACATTATTCTTATGTCAGTGCATGCTGCAAGGTTGGTCTGAATTATGCAGAAAATATATAACTATGCATGGGCATTGCTGAACGCAGGGAGGGCCTTTAGCTACTTTCACTGCAGCCCCTGTACATGTAGAGAGGGCTTTTAGTAATTGTCACTGCTGTCCCTGTGCATGTAGAGAGAGCTTTTAGTAACTGTCACTGCTGTCCCTGTGCAATAATTACAATAATAATTACAATATTTATATAGTGCAAAATCTTGATAAAATCAAATTTAAGCACTGAAACAGACACGCACACACGCACGCACGCACACACACGCACGCACGCACGCACGCACGCACACACACACACACACACACACACACACACACACACACACACACACACACACACACACGGCTATAAATGGGGAGAAAGAATAAAAGCAATGGAAAATTATAGAGAGCATATTATATACAATTATATATTACAATGCGATTCCCCTCCGAGTGGAGACAGGCTACAGAGGGGATTGAGTGAGGTCAGGATTTTATGCAGAGGAGAAAAGGTGAGTTTTGAGAGCGGACTTGAAGGAGACAAAAGTAGGTTGCTGACGGACTGAGAGAGGAAGTTTGTTCCAGGAGAGTGGACCAGAAACAGAGAAGGCTTGTGGACCATAGGTATTGAGATTAGTGCGTGGAAAGCGAAAAGTCAGAGGATCGGAGGCAGAGCGGAGGGTACGTGAGGGAACATAGATCTCAAGTAGGCTTGACAGATAATCGGGGGCTGCGTTATTGAGGCTTTTGTAGCACATGGTGTCTAGTTTGTACTGTATGCGCTTGGTACAGGGAGCCAGTGAAGTTATGCCAGGAGAGGAGATATGTGGTCAGCTTTTTTCTTTTTGAGTACAAGGTGTGCAGCATTGTTTTGAATGCGCTGTAGGATGTGAATGGTGGAGGCAGGAAGACCAGACAGGAGTGAATTGCAATAGTCCATGCGAGACATTATGAAGGAGAGAACGAGTTTTGCAGTTGTTTCGACAGAGAGATACTTCCTGATCAGGCTAATACCAGTGCATGTAGAGAGAGCTTTTAGTAACTGTTACTGCTGTCCCTGTACATGTAGAGGGCTTTTAGTAACTGTCACTGCTGTCCCTGTACATGTAGAGAGGGCTTTTAATAACTGTCACTGCTGTCCCTGTACATGTAGAGAGGGCTTTTAGTAACTGTCACTGCTGTCCCTGTACATGTAGAGGGCTTTTAGTAACTGTCACTGCTGTCCCTGTACATGTAGAGGGCTTTTAGTAACTGTCACTGCTGCCCCTGTACATGTAGAGAGGGCTTTTAATAACTGTCACTGCTGTCCCTGTACATGTAGAGGGGGCTTTTAGTAACTGTCACTGATGTCCCTGTACATGTACAGAGGGCTTCTAGTAACTGTCACTGCTGTCCCTGTACATATAGAGAGGGCTTTTACTGTCACTGCTGTCCCTGTACATGTAGAGGGCTTTTAGTAACTGTCACTGCTGTCCCTGTACATGTAGAGGGCTTTTAGTAACTGTCACTGCTGTCCCTGTACATGTAGAGGGCTTTTAGTAACTGTCACTGCTGTCCCTGTACATGTAGAGAGGGCTTGTAGTAACTGTCACTGCTGTCTCTGTACATGTAGCGAGGGCTTTTAGCAACTTTCACTGCTGCCCTGTACATGTAGAGAGGGCTTTTAGTAACTGTCACTGCTGCCCCTGTACATGTAGAGAGGGCTTTTAGTAACTGTCACTGCTGTCCATGTACATGTAGAGAGGGCTTTTAGTAACTGTCACTGCTGTCCTTGTACATATAGAGAGGGCTTTTAGTAACTGTCACTGCTGCCCCTGTAATGTAGATGGCTTTTAGTAACTGTCACTGCTGTCCCTGTACATGTAGAGAGGGCTTTTAGTAACTGTCACTGCTGTCCCTGTACATGTACAGAGGGCTTCTAGTAACTGTCACTACTGTCCCTGTACATGTAGAGAGGGCTTTTAGTAACTGTCACTGCTGTCCCTGTACATGTACAGAGGGCTTCTAGTAACTGTCACTGCTGTCCCTGTACATGTAGAGAGGGCTTTTAGTAACTGTCACTGCTGTCCCTGTACATGTAGAGAGGGCTTCTAGTAACTGTCACTGCTGTCCCTGTACATGTAGAGGGCTTTTAGTAACTGTCACTGTTGTCCCTGTACATGTAGAGAGGGCTTTTAGTAACTGTCACTGCTGTCCCTGTACATGTAGAGATGGCTTTTAGTATCTGTCACTATGGTCCCTGTACATGTAGCGAGGGCTTTTAGTAACTGTCACTGCTGCCCCTGTACATGTAGAGAGGGGTTTTAGTAACTGTCACTGCTGTCCCTGTACATGTAGAGGGCTTTTAGTAACTGTCACTGCTGCCCCTGTACATGTAGAGAGGGCTTATAGTAACTGTCACAGTTGTCCCTGTACATGTAGAGGGCTTTTAGTAACTGTCACTACTGTCCCTGTACATGTAGAGGGCTTTTTGTAACTGTCACTGCTGTCCCTGTACATGTAGAGAGGGCTTTTAGTAACTGTCACTGCTGTCCCTGTACATGTAGAGGGCTTTTAATAAGTATCACTGCTGTCCCTGTACATGTAGAGGGCTTTTAGTAACTGTCACTGCTGTCACTGTACATGTACAGAGGGCTTTTAGTATCTTTCACTGCTGTCCCTGTACATGTAGAGGGCTTTTATTAACTGTCACTGCTGTCCCTGTACAGTCATGTCATGTAGAGAGGGCTTTTAGTAACTGTCACTGCTGTCACTGTACATGTAGAGGGCTTTTAGTAACTGTCACTGCTGCCCCTGTACATGTAAAGAGGGCTTTTAATAACTTCCACTGCTGCCTCCTTCTGATCACAAACCACATGGTGGTGTGGTGTACAGTGTTGACAGGTACTGTCAAATCACATGGTGGTATGGTGTACAGTGTTGTCGGGCACTGTCAAAACACTTAGTGGTATGGTGTATAGTGTTGACAGGTACTGTCAAATCATGTGGTAGTATGGTGTACAGTGTGGACAGGTACTGTCAAATCACTTAGTGGTATGGTGTGCAGTGTTGACAGGTACTGTCAAATCACATGGTGGTATTGTGTACAGTGTGGACAGGTACTGTCAAATCACATGATGGTATGGTGTACAGTGTTGTCAGGTACTGTCAAATCACATGGTGGTATGTGTACAGTGTTATCAGGTACTGTCAAATCACATAGTGGTATGGTGTACTGTGTTGACAGGTACTGTCAAATCACTTAGTGGTATGGTGTAGTGTTGACAGGTACTGTGAAATCACTTAGTGGTATGGTGTAGTGTTGACAGATACTGTAAAATCACTTAGTGGTATGGCGTTCGGTGTTGACAGGTACTGTCAAATCACATGGTGGTATTGTGTACAGTGCTGACAGGTACTGTCAAATCAATTAGTGGTATGGTGTACAGTGTTGACAGGTATTGTCAAATCACATGGTGGTATTGTGTACAGTGCTGACAGGTACTGTCAAATCAATTAGTGGTATGGTGTACAGTGTTGACAGGTATTGTCAAATCACATGGTGGTATTGTGTACAGTGCTGACAGGTACTGTCAAATCAATTAGTGGTATGGTGTACAGTGTTGACAGGTATTGTCAAATCACATGGTGGTATGGTGTACAGTGTTGACAGGTACTGTCAAATCACATGGTGGTATGTTGTACAGTGTTTTCATGTACTGTCAAATCACATGGTGGTATGGTGTACAGTGTTGACAGGTACTGTCAAATCACTTAGTGGTATGGTGTACAGTGTTGACAGGTACTGTCAAATCACACGGTGGTATGGTGTGTTCTGTTTTCAGGTCTCTGTCAAATTAGTGTCATCTCTGTGAAGTGTTGTTCACAAATCGCATGGTGGTGTGGTGTACAGTGTTGGTGGTATGTGTGCAGTGTTGTCAGGCATGTCAAATCAGTGTCATCTCTGTGAATTATTGTTCTTTAGTTTTTTAATGTCGCAGAAAACCAGTGTACACTTGTTGCCTTTAATATGTAAAGTCTGCACACTATGTCTGTGCCGTGCATGGTATCTGTGTACACCATTTTTGTGTATGAGTGGATGACCGCCCTCATGTGTGTGTGTGTGTGTGTGTGTGTGTGTGTGTGTGTGTGTGTGTGTGTGTGTGTGTGTGTATGTGTGTGTGTGTGTGTGTGTGTGTGTGTGTTGTGTGTGTGTGTGTGTGTGTGTGTGTGTGTGTATGTGTGTGTGTGTGTGTGTGTGTGTGTGTGTATGTGTGTGTGTGTGTGTGTGTGTGTGTGTGTGTGTGTGTGTGTGTATGTGTGTGTGTGTGTGTGTGTGTATGTGTGTGTGTGTGTGTGTGTGTATGTGTGTGTGTGTGTGTGTGTGTGTGTGTGTGTGTGTGTGTGTGTGTGTGTGTGTGTGTGTGTGTGTGTGTGTGTGTGTAAAAGGCAGACTGTCAGTAGAGTTTCTGGCTCAGTCGTCAAACCACTTTTTCAGGACATCAGAAACCTGGGTTCAAATCACGGATAGGACACAGAGTTTTCTCTCTCCCCCACCCCCCCACCCCCGATTAAAGTGTAAGTGGTCGTCTAGGTTCTAGTGTTTCGGATGACACGTTAAACTGATGTCCTTCGTGCAGCAGGCACTGAGCTCACGTTAAAGACCCCAAGACAAGAAAGGAGTTGTCACTGACAAAAATTCTGTAGCAACATTCACTTTTATAGGCAAACAGAAATACACCCACGCAAAAAAGAACATGTGAGTGGCGCTGTACTGCGGCGACGGGCTTTCCTGGCTTGTTGCTGTACCTCAGAGACTGGTATGGAGGACTGTGATGCTGTGTCTGCTCACAACGTTCAGCGATGACAAGAACAGGGTTAACAACTCTTGCTGATTTCCTGAGACGTCATGAAACGCGGTTATCTCACTTACTCATGACTACTATCAGGATTCTCAATATTAACTTATAGAATAAACTTCGTGGTAGTGTTATGTTTCAGCTTGTTTGAAACAATGGTTCAGAGATCAGGTTGTGGGGTCTATTCTATATTTAATTCTTCCCGTCCTTCTTATTTCATTTAATGACGTATTCATTTTTATTTCAATTATTTCATTAAATGATTGATTGATTGATTGTTTATTGACTTATACATTTATTCATTATTTTTTCATTTATTTATCTATTTCTTTCTTTACTTATTTATTTATTTATCTAGTTATTTATCTATTATTTTTTGTTATTATTTATTTACTTTTTTATTTATTCATTTATCTATTGACTACCGTACTAAACACGTCTCTCAGTAAAATACCTACTCACTTGTGTAGCTTTCATCGGCGATCCGGCCGACTTCTTCAGCGCAACTGCTGGGTTAAGAACTGGCTTCAGTGCGCACCACCATGAGCGAACTCACGACAGTGCGACTGAATGAGTGAGGAGTACATCGATGGCAGGTTGTGTCGGCCCCGGTCACGTTTGAGGGTGGGGTTCCTTGCGGCGATGTAGACTGCCTCCTTTACTCCCCTCTGGAACCATCCTGCTTCTTTGTCGAGAACTTGCACATTGTCCTTTTCAAAGTGATGTTGGGTGTGGGTCAGATTCCCCACTGGAGAGGACTCACATTTATCTATTTATTCATGTATCTATTCTTAATTATTTGTTTCTATTTATTCGTTTATTTATTTATTTGTCTATTTATTGATTTGTTGATTGATTGATCCATTTATTTGTTTGTTTGTTTGTTTGTTTGCTTGCTTGTTTGCTTGTTTGTTTGATTGACTGATGATCTATTTCTCCATTATCTTATCTTCTTCACATTTATGTATATAATCTATTATTCTTACCCCAACAACTCAAGGAAAACAAGCTGACATGGAAATATGAACATGAAGGACCCGTGTGGTGACATTGTCTAGGGAAAGTCAGGTGCTGTGTTGTGTGGGAGGTGTCCAAATAATGGCAGACAGTTCTCAGGACAGCAGGCTCTCCACAAACATGTCTGGAGTCTGGAGGATAGAGTTCGTTCAATAATAATAATAATAATAATGGGTACTTTTTGAGCACACTATCCAGACAAACTGCTCAAGGTGCTTCACAAATCGATGCTAGATCTATACACAATTGTAGCACATTACGTGGACATAGACATGGCATTGTAGACAAAAAGAAACATGACATGAGCAATAACATACAAAATAGTATTGCATTACAAAATCGACACAACCACTCTAGTCATTAGACAACAGAGGGTAGCAAACCGATACAAAATACCGTGTTTAACATGCGCACATACGTCAGCATCCTATACACACAAGCACATAAAATACATTCCCACTTACTTACACACATTCTAAGTACGGTCACTAACAGACTAAGCAATGTCCAAGTTTTCCACTCACACAATATACACGCACGTGCACACAGCTACATTTATCCCCCCTCCTCCCCCCACATACACACTGACATGCATGCACACACTCGCTTATGCACATGTGATAGTGACTCACAGACATGTCTTCTGTTAAGTCGTATCCGAGCTCTTCGAGAAGAGATGTGACTTTAGACCAGATTTGAAAGAGACGAGGGAGTCAGAGTGACGAAGGCTGCCAGGGAGTTTGTTCCATATTTTGGGACCTTGGAAAGAGAAGGACCTTTCACCATAAGTCTTAGTTCTTGCAGATGGTATCGTGAGAAGTCGAGTGTCAGAAGAGGAACGCAGTTGGCGGGATGGAGTATACACTGGGAGTAGTTCAGAAAGATATTCTGGGCCAGAACCACAAACAGCAGAAAAGGTCAAAGTAGATACTTTGTACGATATACGATACAAGACTAAGTCATTGCACCCAGACAATTGCATATGCGCTCAACCCAAATCTGCCAGCAGTTATCTAACAGACTCACTGAGCCTGCGTGAACCCTATGTGCTGGCAAGGTCTTGAAATGGGAACGGGGGATGGAAGGGATGTGTATTAAGTTACTGACTGTCAAGTTGTCTGAAACTATTTTCACATT
>JAPXFY010007830.1:0-10050 GCA_030674185.1 Monoplex corrugatus
TAAGCTAATAAAACGGAATGTTTAAAATTTTTTAATTGATGGCGATGGGTGGCTCACCGACTGATCGATTTATAGATTGATGGTTTTAGCTATTGATCGATCATGGATTGAATTAGGGGAATGTATGGATGTTTGATTCGCGTTATTTGAAGTAACGATTGAAAAATTGATATATTGAACTCAGTTAAAATTCTAGGTTATCTGGTCGATTAAGTCACTGGATGACTGATTAACTTTTTTAAAATGATTAAATCGATTGATTTGATTGAGTGATTACTGATTACGTGAAGTGATGTTACTGAAGTGATAATCGATTGTACATTTGGATGATGTATCTGACCCAGTCATTGAAAGCTGATTTTTCAGTCGATTCACGGCTGAATGCGGGATTATTTGATTGATCAACTGGTAAATCATTGATTGATTGGTTAATTGATTGGTTGACTGATTGATTGATTGGTTATCGATTGATGGAATTGATTGTTTTATGTCAAGAAAGCTGTGGTTGAATGTATTGATCAACTGTATGATCACTGAAGGGTACAAGAAACGTCAGATCTGTGCACTAATTGAATGGTTTGTTTGTCTGATAGCCAGTTATTGTAAAAATTGACAGTTGGATGAATGATATAGATGCGTTAATGACAAATATTCTTAACGGGGCCATTAAGGAATATGGACGAGAATACAATGATGTACAATAAACATTTTCTGAGTTCTGAGTTCTGAGTTTTTCTCTCTCTCTCTCCCGCTCTCTTTTTCTTCTTTCTCTGTCTCTGTCTTTGTCTCCCCTCTCACTCTCTCTGTCTTTGTTTCTCTCGCTGTGTCTCCCCTGTCTTTCTGTGTCTCTGTCTCTCTCTGTCTCTTCTGTCTCTGTCTTTGTCTCTCTCTCTCTCTCTCACTCTCCTCCTTTCTTTCTCTCGCTCTCTCTGGTGTCTTTCTGTGTCCCCTGTCTCTCTCTCTGTCTCTCTCTCTCTGTCTCTCTCTCTCTGTCTTCTCTTCTTTCTTTCTTTCTCTGTCTCTGTTTTTTGTCTCTCCTCTCTCACTCTTTCTTTCTCTCTCTCCTCTCTCTCTCTCTGTCTTTCCCGTGTCTCTTTTCTCTCTGTCTCTGTCTCTGTCTCTCTCTGTCTCTCTTCTCCGCTTCTCTCTCTGTCTTGTCTTGTCTTGTCTTCTCTTCTCTCTCTTCTCTCTCTCTCTCTCCTCTCTCTCTCTGTCTGTCTCTTTTCTCTTTCTCTCTTTCTCTCTCTCTCTGTCAGTCTCTCTCATTCTCTCTCTCTCTCTCTCTCTCTCACACACCCCACACACCCCACACACACACCCCACTCAAATCACTCTCTCTCTTTCTCTCACTCACTTTCTCTCTGTTTACAGTAGCAAAGACAAGGGCTATAAGACAAGTTCCCAATGGGACCTAATGTTACTTTTTGGTGTGAAATGATGTACTGTGAAGTCTGACATCTGATTTCTCTCTCTCTCTCCTCCCTCCCTCTCTCTCTCCTTCCCCTACCTCCCTCCCCCCTCCCTCTCTCTTCCCTCCCTCTCTCTCCTCTCCCTCCCTCTCTCTCTCTCCCTCCCCCTCTCTCTCCCCCCCTCCCCCCTCTCTCTCTCTAACCCCCCCTCTCTTTCTCTCCCTCCCTTTCTCTCTCCCTCCTCTCTCCTCCCCTCCCCTCCCCTCCCTCTCTCCCTCCCCTCCCTTTTTCTCTCTCTCTCCTCTCCCCTCTCTCTCTCCCTCCCCCCCTCTCTCTCTCTATCTCCCTCCCTCTCCCTTCTCCCTCTCCTCTCCCTCTCTCTCTCTCCCCCTCTCTCTCTTCTCCCCCCTCCCTCCTTCCCCTCTCTCCATCTCCATCTCTCTCTCTCCCCTCCATCTTCCTCCCTCTCCCTCTCTCTCTCTCTCACAAAACACCACCACACACACCACACGCACGCACAATACACAACACACACAACACCCACACACCACACACACACACACATACACACGCCGCGCACCAAAACTCACATACATACACCACACACAATACCCCAAAAACACATACACAACACACATAACACCACACACCCACAAACACACAAACCACCCCAAAACACACACACACACATACACACACTCACGTACACACACACACACACACATATATACACAAACACACGTACCCCAAAAACACACACACACACCCCACACACCCCACACCCACACACACAAAAACACACAAAACCCCACACACACACACCAAAAGGAGCGTGTGAAACACACACAGCTTTTCATGCAGGGAAAATGCCCCAACCAGGTAATGGAGGTCAACAAGACTTGATGCTTCCAACATGTTCGGTTTTGGCTTGATCGATCTGTCTTTTTGGAAAAGTTTAATGCAACATTGAAAGTTTTCCAAGTCAATCTAAACCAAAAAGTCCATGAAACAAGAAATTTACCCCCCCCCCCCCCCCCCCAAAAAAAAAAAGTACACGATTCGAAAGCTTTTTCAGCTTTACTTATTGTTTAATTGAACGCACCGAGGGGAAAAAAAACCCAACAATTTTTTTTATAGATCTTTGATTTTACTTGCCTTTCGGGTCCGCTTGTACCGGGAAAAAGCCCCCCGGGGGGATGCCAGGGCTTTTCAGTTATGAAAAACCCCATCTTCTGGAAATTCTATTATAAAATGTCCCTTCTCTGTCAATCTCTTTGTTTCTGTTTGTTCCTTTGCTTTCCCCCCCGCCATTTTTCCCCTATCATTTTTGCCTTTTTTTGGGTCAATGCCTTATGTGTTGAATAAAGTCTTACTACCTTCCCCTTTGGGATTGAAACGGGGTTTAAAATGTATTAATTTTGCATTTTTCGCCAAGGACAGGGTGGCAGAAGAAATTTTTCAGATAATTTAGCTAAGTTTTTTTTTTTTTTGATCCGTCATGTTTAAATTTGTATTCGGGTTTTTTTGGTTTTCAACACCGGGAAAACGCCGGGAAAGGTCAATGCCAGAGACAGATCCTTAGATTGTTCAAATGATTGCTTTGTGTTTTTTATTTTTTTTTTGCGGGTTTTTTGTTTGTTTTTTGTTTGTTGTTTGTTTTTTTGAGGATGTTCGACTTATGGTTTTGTGCTTTTGTAGCTGCTTCATCTAGAGAATGGGACGAAAACATTCAAAATTGAAAGTTCCAAAAACGGGGGGATAAAATTTCCTACGGACTCTCAAGAGTTAGTCCTTTGGTGATTTTTGTTTGTTTTTTGTTTTTTTCCGGATCAACAAGGCTTGGTTTTTTTGAGATGGAAAATAGCCTTGAGAACACCAGGTAGACCCCAGGGAAAATATCAAAGGACCCAAGTGGCGAAGACAAAGAGAGTGGAAGATGTCTTGTGGCAACAAGAGATAGGAAAAAAAATGGGAACCATGATCGCCAACGCCAGTGGCAGGCACTGAGATATATGATGATGATAAAGCCCTTATATTGGCTTTGCAGTCGGGTGAACTTCAAAAAGAAAATGACGACCCTTTTCCCGTGTCTAGATTATTTTCCCTTTTTTTGTTTTTCATAAAAAAACCAAAACGAGAGTTTGTCCCCCTTTTTGGGAGTTTTGGGCACGGGGTTGTGTTCGTGAAAAATCGTAAAGAGAAAAAGAAAATCTCAATGTTGCACTTTTAGTCCGTGCCCCTTTCTTTTGATTGTATGCAACTAACTTTTTCAAAACTACATTGGGCCCACCCAAACACTCTCCATAAAGGCTAAAGGAAAACCTCCTTGAATTATTTTTTCCTTATTTAAAAAAACAACTTTAAGCTCCAAATGCCCACAGATCTTTCAAACTACCGAAAAATTTTGGACAAAATCAAAACCTTGGTTTGCAAATGTGGAAGCCCAGTTTGGCATCAAGGGGACAAATCAAACCAAAACAAAAAAATACAAATGTGATTGCACTTGACGTCAACACAGCAGAGGGAAAATTTCAGTCTATTCTCACCAACCCAAACCCGCTGTTTTACAAAATACATCTTGAAAAACAAACCCAAATCAAGACTTGTGGCAAGTCCCAAATCCAGAAAGATCTGAACCCTCGACCTAAAGGGTTTGGGGACGAACTCCTACTCTTTTTTTGCGCAAAAAATAAAAGCCCTTAATTTTAAAGAGACCCAAACACTAAAGACACATGTATTTTATTTCTGGCAAACCCCCTGCAGAAACCTCCGAAGTAAAATTTTAAAACAGGACAAATTTATTCAACACGAGGGACAGCCGAGGCGGGGGACCACATCGGGGGGCACCGCTACGAAACACACGCCAAAACTATGAAACCACCCCCCCTGAAAAGGGGGTTGGGAACACCCCGTGTCGGGGAGAGACGTGTCTGCGAGAAAAAAGGGCGTTCTCCTCCCCTTCACAGCAGGGCACAAAATAAATCAAACAGACCCGTATCAAACAACCAGCCTCGCTCAAAAAGTGGCAACATTAAAAGGCATGCAAAAGGATGCATAAAACCTTTTTGACCCACTGGCTGGCAAGAAGGCCTCCATTTAAAACCAAGGACGGGAAGCATGGAAAACGGCCGAGAAAAAAAAGGGGCGGGGCCGAACACACCAAAAACCCTTTCTCCACGAAACTTTATTCCGAGTCAGTCCGCCAGACCCGCACCCTGCCCCCCCCCCAAGGATGATCATGACAGAGAACGATCGAAACACCAGGCAAAAAAACGTCTCCCCGGGTTTAAGTGATTCATTGCCAAAAAAACCATTTTCTCCGAGCCTCTTTATCGCCCCTGCCCCCAAGGCGGGGAGGAGGAATCAGTTCCCCAATGCCAGATGCAAATATCGCAACCTGACAAGGACAAGGGGGCCCCACAGTACTGTAAAAATTTCGGGGCTTACGTTGCTCCCCCGGATCACACAAAACGTTTTGCCCCCCGTTTTTTCATACAGGCTGCAGACAGTGGCAGAACACGTCCATCCTGAGCACCAGTGTGGGTTCAAAGCAGGGAGATCCCACCGCGATAAATTTTTTTCTTGCTGAACAGCACAGGGAAGAACGATCGTTGTCTAATCAGGGGAAGTCATCACATTTTTTATCCTATAACTTAATCAACTAATCTATCACCTTCCATTATCTACTACTATCTATCTATCTATCTATCTATCACCTAAAATATCTACATCATCTATCAAAACCCATCACATCTTCTACCTATCTATCTAACTAACTTCTATCTATCTTCCCCCTCTGTCGTCTGCCCGTATATCTGTCGCTAATTTTCAATAACTACCATCTAATCCATCTATCATCTATCTATCACTACCTACTATCCACTACTACTACCTTTTATCATCACTATCATCTTTCTGTCTGCCCCTTTCTGTCTATCAATATACTAAAATTTTCCTCAACTATCTATCTGTCTTCTCCCCCTACTGCCCCCTGTCAATCAATTAAAAAAATCATCTATCTATCAAACCTTTCTATTTTCTGTCTGCTGCCCCTGTCGCGTCGTCTACTGTCTGTCTACTATCTAATCATAAAAAAAATCAAAAAAGTTAATCGTCGAGCGTTTTTTTTTTTTCACACTGGAAGAAACCCAAAATGCAGAAAAAAAAAAAAGGGAGATAAAAGGGGATAGATATAAACCCACATGTTTTTCCACAGCCGCGCTGGGAAGAGTCCTGCACCTGGATTTTTTGCCCCTCCAAAACACTCTTCTGTTGCATTCAGTTTTCTGGCTGTTCAAATGGGCTTTTTGTCTTGTGTGCACTATTGCCCCACCACCCTTCTTTTTTGTGTGCAAGCTTCCCATTGGTGGTGATGAGCCACACTGTTGAGGGGTTTGGCCTTAAGTGGGGGTTTGTATTGCTTTAGTGGTCTTTTCCCTGATAACAAGCCGGGGTTTCAGGAAGACTTCTCAACAACGCCACCTTCCAAAACGACTGGGGCCAAGAATTGAAAAATGCAATGAATCAGCAAGCCCCTCGCAAAAAGGACAAATTGACTACCTTAAAACTTTTTGATTCGTAGAATTTGCAAAGTCATTGAAGCAGTCAGACAACGGGAAGTTGAACCCGAAATTAAAAAAAATATAGAAAAAAGTCCTTCAGCAATCTACGCTTTTCAAAAAATTGTTCACGGCTACACAACGACTGGAGCCATTCAACCTAAGAAAGGATAAACAGGGAGACACAACTCCCCAAAAATTTTTTACAGCTTGCATCGAAAGGGGCTTTCGGATCTTGACAGGTCGGAAAAAGGCAAAAAAAAAAAGACGGAGAAAAATCTCAGTCCCCAGGTTTGCTGACACATTATCATTTTCGGGGAGAGTTTTAAAAGCAACGCAAAATTTTGCTGAAGAACAAATAAAAGCAGTAAAAAAAAAAGTAAGACTCACGAAAAACTTGAAAAAAAAAAAAGTGGGTCAACAACTCCCTGGAAAAAAAAAACGGAAAAAAAAAAGACGAAAATAAAGCTAGAAAGGTTTTACCACCACCTTAGGCCCAACCATCCCCAACAGAATCCCCTCCAAAGAAGAAGAAATCAAACGTAGGAAAAACCCTGGTGTCAACTTTTTGGAAAGCAAGTTTCATTTTTTCAAAGAACGCAAAAATTCCAAAGCTTGAAACGAAAAGTCCCCGACCATGCATTTTTTCCCACCCGGCAGGAACGTGGAATCTAACAAAAACTCGCTCTGAAAAAAAAAAAAAAAGCAGCGAGCACAAAGAAAGGATCATGCTTGGATCACCTAAAAAGACGCAAAACGGCTCAGGGGACAGAGAAAGAACAAAAAGTGCGAGACATCCTGGAAACCACAACAAAAAAGAAATGGAACGATCAGGCATCTCACCCGGAGAATGGGGCAATCATTGGGGCAACAAAAAAAAACACGTTCTTAGACCAAGAGAAAGGGAACCCACTAGAGGAAGACAAAAACTAAAGGGGAGACGACCTAGATGGATTTTTGACAAAAACGGAGAGAAAAAGCACGGAACAAAAGGGAAAGGAAGCAGCCGGAAGGCCAGTCCAACAACTGATTTCCGTGGCGACAGATGAGAGAGAGTGGTCTTCCCCCGGGTTTCACGGTATCTTTGCTTTAGCTGTTTTACAAACATCTTTTGGGGATGATTGCCTTCCATACGGGCAACGTGTCCGTCCCCCAACGAAGTTGGCTTTTTTTTATGAGTAAGTATTTTTTACTTGGTTTTTCGAAACCCGGAAAAATTGGGAAAAAGAAAAACAAGCTACATTGTTTGTCTGTGCAAAAATACGCTTGCAGAAACTATGTTATTTTTGATTTTTTAAGTAAACAATAACATAATTCCCCCAAAAAAAGATTGGTAAAAACAACGAAACAAAAATGTATTTTTACCAAATTTTTTCCTAAATTAGAGATGTCATGTAACATTGTCGGGGGGGGAAGGGGATAAAGCCAATCCGTGACAAAAACAACAAAAAGTTTTACAAAAAACAATGTTTCTTTTTTTGTTTCCAATTAACATGGCCTAAAAGAAAAATGAAAGGGGCTTTTTCACAAATTTTTGGGAGCAGCGGGCAAAGCTTTATTATGGACTGTTCGCGCTAAACGACGGAAATTTTAAAATCATTATCATTTTTTATCGAAACTTTTTCTCCACATAAAGGGAGGGGGGGAAGAAGTTCAACACGGAGATAAAGGAAAAAAACATGGGGGAGCGGTAGTGAGGAGGAGGAAAGTGGGGGGGAGAGCATAGGATTAAAAATAAAAACAGCTTTTTTCGGTGATGCTTTCAAAACTTTATTTTTTTTCCGTTTTCCACACTGGTCCAAAGATATCAGAAATAAGTATAGGCAAAAAGAGGTTTAAATTTTACTGTTTCGTTTAACTTGATAATTAAAAGGAGTTACAAATTTTTTTCTGTTCAACGGAAATTAAAAGATGTTACATTCTTTTGTTTTTTCTGTGAAAATTAACAGGTTTACATTGCTTCTGTTCACGGATTTAAATTAACAGGAAATTTAAAAATTAAAATTTCTTCTGTCACGTGAAATTAACAGGAAAACATTGCTTTTGTTTTATCTGGTATAATTAACAGGATGTACTTCTTTTTGTTCATCTGTTTAAAAAATTAACAGGATAAAAATGTAATTGCTTTTGTTCAACTGTGAAAAACAGAGTTTCATTTTTGTTCACTGGATAATTAAAAAGGATGTTACAATATATTTCTTCTGTTCCTGTAAATAACAGGATGTTTCATTTTCTTCTGTTCAACTTGTAAATTTAACAGGAATTTTTCTGTATATGCTTTTTGATCCTGTGTAAATTAACCCGGAGTAAACAACCGTTCACGGTATAATTAACAGATTTTACATGAATTGCTTCGTTTTATCTGTGTAAAAATTAACAGGTGAACATTGCCAAACCTTTTCCATGTACATTTTTTTTTGGAAAAGAACTTCGATATGTAAAAACATAAACTTTACATTTTTTTAGTCAATTGGACACAGTCGCAAAATGAACACAGACACATAATTTACCCTACAATAAAAACGGTTCTTAAAAACCCTTAACCTTACAAAAGTTTTTGACAAACTTTTCATGACAAATAAAACCCCAAGACGACAGTGAAACTCTTAAACAATAAAAACAGACTTGTCTTCACATAAAAGACCAAAAAGTTTGGAATACCTGTGCCCCAAACAAAAAGATGACCCCCCGAACGAACCCTCGTGATTTTTTTTTTCCGCCAAAACAAAAAGAGGGAGACGACAGAGTGTGTTAGCAGACGAAACTTTTTGAAACCTGGATTTTTAAAATGGTCACCGAACGTCTTGTTTTTCAACAACTTACCATGAGAAAATTGTTTGTTGCGGAAAATTTTTTTCAAGCAGTTTTTTTTCAGGGGAAGTTGGCTATAAAAAAAAGCGAAATTTTCCCCACTTTATCTTTTTTTTTTTTTATCATACTTTTTTCACCTTGCTTTTAAATTTGGGGTTTTTTTGGGTAAACCCAAAGAAAAAAAACAAAAACAAAATTGGAAAAAAGTAAGAATTAGCAATAATCGACAAGAAAAATTATCATGCATCCCCTTAAAAAACTAAAAAAAAATACATAAAAGGGTTAAAACTGACGAAAAAAAAATTATCAGAAATGCAATATAGCTAAAAGATATCATTGGCTTTTAAAAACGACTGAAAAAAAATTACAAGAGCATTAAAAGCAAAATAAAACAATGGGGTTAAATCTGACTGAAGAAAAAAAAATCAAGAGCATTTTAGCTATAATAAACAATGGCTTAAAACTGACGAAGAAAAATTATCAGTATCATTTTAAACTTAAAAAATACAAGGCTTAAAATCGACGAAGAAAAATTTAAAAAAAAGACGCATTAAAAGCAAAAAAGATACAAAAAGGCTTTTTAAAACTGACTGAAGAAAAATTTTTCAATTAACAAAATAGCTAAGAATACTATGGCTTAAAACTGACTGAAAAAAATAAACATTATGCAAAATTATACAAAAAAACATATGGCTTTAAAAACTGACGAAAGAAAAAAAAATCAAAAAAAGCATTATAGCAAAGAAAAGCAAAAGGGGTTAAGTTTCACGAAAAAAAGTCAAACCCCCGGGCCCCCAAAAAAAAACTGAAACCCCGGAAATAACGATAAAAAAAGAAAAAAAATATGTTTATATTTAAAATTTTTTACTTTTTCTTCAACTTTCTTTTTTTTTTTTCTTTTTTGTTTTTGTTTTTGTTGATGCTGTTACGTTGTTGTTTTAAAATTGTTATTGGTGATGGGTGAGGTGCGTTTTTGTTCTTTCTTTTTTCGTTTAAAAAGTTGCCAACACACAAAAAAACGAAATAAGAACGCGTAAAAAAAAATTACGAAAACAAGACAGGCAAAATTTTTGTCAAGCGTACACAAAACGACAAGGAAAAATTTACCAGATTTAGCACCAAAAACAAACCACTTTAAATTTTTTTTGAGGTTTTGGGAGACTTAAACCTGACGAAAAAATCCAAATCTAAAAAAGAGATTGAATTGCCTGTATGGTTGCACAAAATTATTTTAAAGCGGTGCCATGGTCTTTGGTGGTGTTTTTTGTTGT
>JAPXFY010007831.1:0-10049 GCA_030674185.1 Monoplex corrugatus
ACAATGAAACATCATATAACAGTTTTCACAATATACATGATCACTACATTAAACATTGATATAACATGTTTACACATTTACATACACTACTAAACTCAATAAGACATGTTTACACATTATACTGACACTACATAAACATCAAAATAGACATGTTTACACTTATCAGGGTCACACAGAAACTTTATATAACATGTTTACCTTAAACATACATACAGTAAACATGAATAGACATGTTTACACATTAAACATGATACTACAGAAATGATATAACATGTTTTTCACATTTAATGACACTACGTAAACATCATATAACTGTTTACACTTATACTGATTACAAAAACATCGATATAGACATGTTTTACACATTTTACATGATAACAGAAAAAATATAAGACATGTTTACACATTTTACATGACACTACAAAACATATATAGACATGTTTACCATTATACATGATACTACGTAAACATGATTAGACTTTTACACATTTTACTGATCCTACAGTAAACATTGATTAAAAACAGTTTACACATTTTACAGACACTACAGTAAACATTTATATGACTTTTTACACATTTACAAGACACAAGTAAACTAAAAAGCATTTTACACATTATACTGTCACTCAGTAAAAATCAAAAGACAGTTTCACATTAAAATGATCACAGTAAACATCGATATAACATGTTTACACATATACATGATCACAATGGGAAACATTGATATAGCATGTTTACACATTATACATAACACAAGTAAACATCAAAATAGACAGTTTACACCCTTTACATGATCACAATTAAACATGATATAGACATGTTTACACATTATACATGATCCCCTACAGTAAACATGATATAGACATGTTTACACATTATACATGATCACAAGTAAAATCAATAAGACATGTTTACACATTTTAAAATCATCACTACAGTAAGACAATATAGACAATGTTTACACATTATACATGATACTACAGTAAACATGGGTATGACATTTACACATTATACATGATCACAAGTAACATCAAAATAGACAAAGTTACACATTATACATATCACTACAGTAAACATTGATATAGACATGTTTACACATTATACATGATTACTCAGTAAACATAATAGACATGTTACACATTATACAGACAACATTTAAAAATCGATATAGACAAGTTTACACATTAAACATGATTTACTACAGTAAACATAAAATAACATGTTTTTCACATTATACATGATCACTACAGTAAACACAATAGACATGTTTACACAAATACATGATACTACAGTAAACATTGATATAGACATGTTACACATTATACATGATCACTACAGTAAACATCAAATAAACATGTTTACACATTAACATGATCACTACAGTAAAACATAATAGACATGTTTACACATTATACATGACACAAAGGGAAACATCATATAGACATGTTTACACATATACATGACACTACATTTAAAAATCGATATAGACATGTTTACACATTATACATGATCACTACAGTAAACATTATATAGACATGTTTACACATTAAAACATATCACTACAGTAACACGATAATAGACATGTTTACACATTTATACAGATCACTACAGTAACATGATTAGACATGTTACACATTATACATGATCACTACAGTAAACATCGATATAGACATGTTTACACATTATACATGATCACACAGTAAACATGATATAGACATGTTTACACATTATACATATACTACAGTAAAAATCAAAATTTGACATGTTTACACATTATACATATCACTACAGTAACCATCGATTAGACATGTTTACACAATTTTACATGATCACAATTAAACATCGATATAGACATGTTACACATTTACATGATCACTACAGTAAAAAAATTATATAGACATGTTTACACATTATACATATCACTACATAAACATGATATAGACATTTTACACATTATACATGATCACTACAGTAAAAAAAATGATATAGACATGTTTACACATTATTATTATCACAAAGTAAACATCGATATAGACATGTTTACCATTATTTAAAGATTACCACAGTAAACAAGTTATAAACATTTTACACATTTACCCCCTTTTCAACTACGAAAAAATCAAAAACATGTAAAACAACAATTACACATAACACAAAACACAAACACAAAACAAACACACAAAACCACAAAACAAACACATTACAATACACCAACAAAAACAACAAAAACACATTTACCATTAACAATACTCAAAACACATATAGTGTTTTACAATTATAAATTTAATATAAAATAAAATTGATATAAATGTTTAACATATACATATCACACAGTAACCTTTAAAGACAACACATTTAATTATCTGAATAAACACACAAAAAACAATAACACAAACAAAACACACAAAAACACAATAAACAGTTTCACATAACAACACACAGACAATCATATAACAAATTTTCACCATTTTACAAACACAATTTAAACCATTGTATTTCCCCCCTTTTCCGTTCTCTCCTCTTCCCTTTTTATAAACCCTTTTCCCTTCTTTTCCGTACTTTTAAATGTTTCACTTTCTATCCTACGTTTCCTTTTTCATTTTTCCCTTAAAATATCACAAGTAAAACATCAATAAACAACACAAACATCAACACACATAACAAAAACAACACTAAAAAACATTCATCAGTTAAACATTATAAACAGTTTTTACACAAAATGAATCACCCTTGTACCATCATTAGCATTTTATTACCACATTTTAAAAACATCATACAGTTAAAAAAGTATAAAAAGTTTAACAACCCAAATTTGATCCCCCCAGAAACATTTATAGCATTTGTTTTAATTTACATATCACTAAAGTGAACACTTGATTAATTTTACAATATAACTTGATCCAAACAAAAATTGTAGAAGTAATGTTTTTCAGTCATATAAAACCCCAAAAAAAAAATGTTTCCTTCCCCCATTTCTTTAAATTTCTTTATTTGGTGGTTTTGGACCCATTTGTTTTCTAATTTTCGCGGGTCATTACTAAAAGGGTGCACCAAAGAGCTATCCATCATAATTACATGTGCGGTACTGTACAGGTTACGGTTCATAATAAAGAACAAAAATAGGTATTTTTGGTAGGAAATTGCATTCTTTCTGCTACAATCAGTGCTTTAAAATACCATTTTAAATTGATTAATAATATTTTTTCCAAGAAAAAAATTTCTGTGGGGGATAGATATAGTCTACAGAAATCCAATTTTGAGAAAAGTCAAAACAACCCAGACAGACCCTCACCCACCTTTTCACTCCTAGTGTTTTTCGACTGACTGCGAGTTAAGACTGATTTCGTGTGGGAGGTCACAATTGCATCTCTAAAATTTGATGAAAACAGAGGAACCATACAATATATAATATCAAACAAATTTTAAAATGGATCACAGCAAGAAATCGACGTGGGAAAGTCAATTAGTAAAACGTGGTATAAAAGTATGACATTTTAGACACATACACATAAATACATATCAACCCTTACATATAAATACAATAAAAAATTTTAAAATGAATCACAGCAAGAAATCGACGTCGGTAGTCAATTAGTCCAAACGTGTTTATAAATGTTTGACATGTTAAAAACATACACAGTAAATACATTTCAAACCTTAACAATAAGAACTAAAAAACACAATGACACAACAGTATTAGTATAGTAGTATAATAGTGTATAGTAGAAGTGTAGTAGTAGTAGTGGGAGTAGTTAGTAGTAAGTTATACGCGCCCGTAGTAGTAGTAGTATTAGTAGTAGTAGTAGTAGTAGTAAAAGTAGTAGTAGTAGTAGCGGTAGTAAGTAGTATAGTATGGTAGTAGTATAGTCGTTAGTATAGTATAGTATTTAGCGGTAGTACAACAACAGCATAGCATAGTAATAGTAGAATAAATCTTTTTAATCAATCGTAAATTACAAACTTAAAAAAACAGAAAGAAAGTAACGAAGCATTACACGCACACGCACGCACGCACGCACGCAACGCACGCACATACACACAAATAAACACAAACACACACGTATAAACACAAACACACACATACACATACAAACACACACACACATAAACACACACACAAACGCCACACAATAAACACACACACCCACATACACATTCACAAAACACACACATACAATAACACACACACACAAACACACAAACCCAACCCCACACATAAACACAAACACACAAACACACACACACAAACACACCACAAGCACACACACACAAACACCACACACAAGCCCCCCACACACAACCCCAACACACACACACACACACACACACACACACACACAAAACACACACACCCCACACACACACACACACACACACAGGCAAAGATGTGCAACAATCAAGTGAGACGAGAGAAAGGACAAACAACACACAAAACTATTAAAGCAACCAGACAGGCAGTCACCTCACCTATGACGAGTTTCAAACCCAAGAAATCAGGGCCTATGACTCCAGACAAGAAAATATGGGAAACACAAAGGAAATAAGAGGAAGCGGGGAGAATTTTAAATATCAACTAAGTAACATAACCTTGAGAGTCACGGAGTTATCTCCCCATGTAGAATTTCTCAAACCCAACACAGTTTGCGCTACCCATTCAGCTAGAAATAGACGCACCCCACAAAGCATAAAGGGGTAAGCTCAGAACGGGAATGAGAAATTCAAACATGGAGATAACTCCGTGACTCTCAAGAGTTATGTTACTTAGTTGATATCAGAAACACAGTTTAACTGAGCCAACCAACATTTCCTTTAGTGTCAAAAAGAAGCATCAAGAGCAATGGAAGGTGGTATGAGACTCACTAAAAGACTAGAAAGGAAAGGGAAATCCAAGCAAATGGCAAACGAAATCCTGCAAGTAATAGACCATATGGCTTCCCATGCAAATACAAATTTTGGTGCCTGTAGTTCACGCTGATTCCAAAACTCCTCTAGCCTCTAGTGATATACGATATAAGCACTGGCAAAGTGAAATCGATACGGGCCCCAAAATACACGCAAAAGGCTTAACTCCAAATTGTTCTCCCTACGTTGTTCTCTATGGGCCCTCAGGACCTGGCACCTCATGGTTTTATGTGTAGGCTTAAGGCTTGTGCCATGATCCCATACACGTGGCACCTATGACGTTGTGCAAAATAGAATTCGTTCCGAGCGCGAATACGTCTCTTGAGAAACGAAACTGAAACTGAAACTATAATCACCAGGGAAAGGTGAAGCTACCCTAAAACCCCATCGTCCAGAATGTACAAGATAGGAAAGGTCAGGCTTCTATCAGACCTGAGACCTCAGAAGATGTTATAGATTAGTTCAGCCCAAACTATCAGAAAATGGAAAGTCCTGTAGACAGTGATACATCAAGAAAAACCTCATAGAGAAAAACAGGAAAACACACCAAAAAAAACAGACAGGGACAGGGATTCACCAAAAAATGGAAACAGTAATCAAAGGACAGGAAAAAAAACAAAAGAGACATAGCAATAATTGAGATGAAGAAAAAAGAAATGCCAAAAAAATCCCTGAAGGGAGCCCAGCAAGGCCAACAGGGGCAAGGGCAGCGTGGGAAAGTGCCTCTCCAAAGAACTCACTGGAATGATACAGCCCTAAGGTTCATCCCTAAGTCTGTTTTTGACCTCTTTACCCTCCGATGCATACTGGTGAAATTTGGGAATCAATGATACGTGTGCCTTTCCCTGCCATGGCAAACTAGTGGCACACTCCTCACGCACGTAAAGTAGCGCTAACCCAAGGACAAATACATGGAAGTACAGTCTTGTGGTTCAAGAAACAGCACGAGTGTTACATTATCATCAGTCACATTTTTACATTATCATCATCACGTGTTACATTATCATCAGTCACATGTTACATTATCATCAGTCACATGTTACATTATCATCATTCACGTGTTACATTATCATCAGTCACAATTGTTACATTATCATCATCACTGTTACACTATCATCAGTCACGTGTTTCACTATCATCAGTCACGTGTTACCCCTATCATCAGTCACATGTTACATTATCATCATCACGTGTTACATTATCATCCCGTCACATGTTAAAATTATCATCAGTCACATGTTACATTATCACCAGTCACGTGTTACACTATCATCAGCCCCGTGTACACTATCATCAGTCACGTGTTACATTATCATCAGTCACATGTTACATTATCATCAGTCACATGTTACACATCATCAGTCACAAAGTTACATATCATCAGACACGTGTTACACTATCATCAGTCACATGTTACATTATCATCAGTCACATGTTACACTATCATCAGCACATGTTACATTATCATCAGTCACGTGTTACACTATCATCAGTCACATGTTACAAAAATTTATCAGTCACATGTTACACTATCATCATCCATTTACATTATCATCAGTCACATAAATGACAGGGAAAAACCAGAACACCAAAGCACCAGCAAATTTCCCCCACGGGGAGAGGCAACAGAATGTGGCCTTAAAAAACGTGACATCTGGAGCATGGGTGCAGGGTCAACTGTGTGGTGAGATGACTGCGCGTGTAATAATGACCAATAGCAATAATGATATTAATGACAATAATTATAATAACGATAATGATAAAGCAATAATGATATTTTTAACAATAATGATAATAACAATAATGATATTCAAAAACAATAATTAAAATTTACAATACTGCTGATGGGCAAGAATGATAATAACAATAATGATATTCATAACATAATTAAAATTGCAATACTGCTGATGACAAGAAAAGATAATAACAATAATGATATTCAAACAATAATGATATTCATAAAACGCAAAAAAAAAATTTTTCATACCAATCAAAATTTAAAATGCAACACTCTCCTTATCACTAAAAAAATTCACTCACACTACAAAAAACTCAAGGGGACAAAAACACACACACACATACACACCCACACACACACACACATCAACACACACACACACACCACACACATACACACACATACACAACACCCCACACACACACCCTACACACACACACACATACACACACACCCCATACATACACGCACCCCACACACACCAAAACACACAAACACACACACACACATACACACACACACACACACACATACACACACACACACAACACACACACATACCACACACACATACACACACACATACACACACACTCACACATACACCCCACACATACACACACACACACACTCACACATACACACACCCATACACACATACACACACACACACACAACACACACACACACACATACACACACACCCCACCACACACACACGCACGCACACACATACACACACATACACAAACACACGCACGCACACACATACACACACATATACAAACACACACCACAAAACACAACACACACACACACAACCCCCACACACACCCCCACATACACACAAACCCCACACATACCCACACACACACACCACAACCACACACACACACACACACACACACTACACACAAACACGAAGGGGGAAGCAGGAAGGGGAATGTGAGCGTGGGGGGGGGAACATAGAGGGGAAACCAGTGCTGGACAAAACGAACACAGCAGATCTTCCACATGGACACAAAAACCCCAGAAATCATCAGCAAGAGTGGCATGAAACCGAATATAGTAATCCACTCCCGGTCATCAAAACATACAATGTTCACAAACTACGAAAATGGAATGGAGGAAGCCCATTTTGACAAAAAAGAAAATATACAAGTCTAGTCAGCCATTTGAGGGAAAACCCCTTCCGACCCAAAGTCCTCGCCAATCGAAGTTGAAGCAATGGGGGTTTACAGGCACATCAGCCTTTTGACCTCATGAAACTGTTCTCGGTCTCTGGAAGACAGGGCCAACCCCAAAGACAAAAAGGGAGAAGCAGCTGAAAAGAGTCCCAGCTGTTGTGATTCAGGAGGAACAAATGTGAACTCCACAAAACTTCAAGTCTCATATGTACAACAGATACCAGTGTCTCAGCGGTTGAGGTACCCGAGCACGAGGGTGACAGACAGACAGATAACAGACAGATAGATAGATAGGGAGATAATAGATAGGGAGATAGATAGTAGGTAGATATGCAGATAGGTAGATTTGATAGATAGGTAGATAGATAGATAGGTAGGTAGGTAGATAGATAGTAGATACATAATAGATAGATACATAGATAGATAGAAAGATACATAGATAGATAGATAAGAGATACATAATAGATAGAAAGATATGTAGATAGATAGATAGATAGATAGATAAATGGATAGATAGATAGATAGATAGATAGATAGATAAATGGATAGATAATAGATAGATAGATAGATAGATAGACAGATAGGTAGATAGATAGATAGATAGATAAATGGATAGATAATAGATAGAAAGATAGATAGATTGCTAGATAGATAGATAGACGACAGACAGATAGATAGATAGATAGACAGATAATATAGATAATAGATAGATAGATATATAGATAGAGAGATAGAAAGACAGATAGATAGATAGACAGACAGACAGATATTTAGATAGATAGATAGATAGAGGGGAAAAGAGAGATAGAAAAACAGATAGATAGATAGATAGATAAATAGAGAGATAGAGAGATAGATAAAATGATAGATAAATAGATAGAGAGATAGATAAATAGATAGATAGATAGATACATAGAGAAAAGAGATAGAAACAGATTTGATAGATAGACAGACAGACGGACAGATAGATAATAGATAATAGATAGATGATAGATATATAGATAAATAACAGATAGAATACATAGATACATAGATACATAGATGATAGATAGATAGATAGAAGATAGACAATAGATAGATAGATAGATACATAGACAGACCCGATAGATATATGGGTAGATAGAAAGGAAAAGATACATAAATACAAGACAGATAGATAGATGGACAGACAGACAGACAGATAGATAGACAGACAGACAGACAGATAGATAGATAGATAATAGATAGATAGACAGACAGATAAGATAGATAGATAGAAAGATAATAGATAGATAGACAGATAGATAAAAATAGACGAACGGGGAACAACAGACAGACAGATAGATAATAGATAGATAGATAGACAGACAGACAGATAGACAAATAGATAAGATAGATAATAGATTAGATAGATAGACGGACAGACAACAGACAGACAGATAGATAGATGATAGACGACGGACGGACAGACAGACAGACAGATAGATAATAGATAGACAGACAGATAGATAGATAATAGATAGTAATAGATAGACAATAGATAGATAGACGGACGGACGGACAGACAGACAGACAGCAGATATATAAATAGATAGATAGATAGATAGGTGTATAGAAAAGATAATAGATAGATTTGATAGACGGACGGACGGACAGACAACAGATAGATAGATAGATAGATAGATAGATAGATAATAGATAGATAGATAGACAGATAGTTAGATAGGTAGATAGATACGGACGGACGACAGACAGACAGACAGCAGATATATAGATAGATTGGGTAGATAGATAGATAGATAGATAGACGACGGACGGACGGGCAACAGATAAAATAGATAGATAGAGAGACAGACCGGCAGATAGATAGATAGATAGATAGATAGATAATAGATGATAGACACACACAATAGTTTAGATAGATAGTTTTTGCAGATAGATAGATAGATAGATAATGGATAATAGATAACAACGACGGACGGGCAGACAACAGACAGATTGATAGTAGATAGATAGATAGACACCACACACAGATAGTTAGATAATAGTTATGTAGATAGATAGATAGATGGATAATAGATAGACAAACGGCGGACGGACAGACAGACAGAACAGACAGATAGATAGATAGATGACAGACAGACAGATAGATAGATAGATAGATAGATAGTAGATTGATAATAAGATAGATAGAGATAGATGATAGACACACACACAGTATTTAGTAGATAGATTAAAAATAA